>SKCR01018879.1:0-83494 GCA_019454045.1 Zanthoxylum bungeanum
GGTCGTGGGTAGACCCGGCCACGGTTCCGGTTCGGAACCGGAACCGTTGGCGACCGGTTCGGTTGGGGTTCGTCCCCAACGCGAATCGGTCGGAACCGGTGGAACCTTACGATTCCACCGGTTCTACGGTTCCAACAGGAACCCTACCCCCCAACGGCTACTAGCCGTGGGGGGGGGGGCAGGGCAGGGAGCCAACGGCTCCCTGGCCCCTGCCCCCAATAAGTAAAAAAAAAAATTAATTAAAAAATTTATAAATTAAAATATAAATTACTAATATATCCCTAATAACGGTAATAAAACGGTTATATTTAGGGGCATTTTTGGTATCAAAAAAATCTATAAATAGGATTCATTTTTCATTATTTCAACACACCAAATTCTCAACTCTCTCATTTCCTACAATTCTCTTATTATCAATCTCAATTTCATACAATTCTTTTATTCTCAATCTCAATTCAATTAGTTGTTAATTTGTTAAAATTTTAACAATTATTCAATTTTCTTATTTTTCTTCCTAATTTCTCAAACGAAAAATGGCAAGCTCATCTGAGAACATAATGTCAAATATGCCAACCCAAGAGAGCGGCCCTAGTGTCAGTGCACAATCACGGAGAAGAGAAGTTAAGGCTCGGTCCTCGGATATTTTCAAAATTCATTTTAATTTGGAACGCCTAGAAGATGATTCACAACGAGCAATTTGCAACTATTGTGGGGTTATCTATAAATTTTCAGGTGGATACGGCAATATGATCAAGCACATGGAAAAACATCATCCGGTTGAATTTGGCATTGATACGACGCAAACTCAAATGGCCAAGTACGCATCATCAAGTAGAGGTATGAGTGCTTTAGATTTATTTAAATATTCTGATGCAAAAAATAGAGAAGAATTTGCGAAATTAACTTGTATGGCACATCTTTCTTTAAGCTTTGGTGAAAAACTTCATTTTACTAATTACGTGCATAATGCTTTAAATCCTGCTGCATGTAGAATGACTCGAAACACAACAAAACGTCATATTTTTAAATTATACAAAGATGGTAAAATTATTTTAAATGAAATATTTAAAGAGATGAAATGTCGTATTTCTGTATGTTCTGATATTTGGAGTGACCATTGACAAACACACTCATACATGGGTGTGACTTGTCATTGGATTGATGCATCATTTACCATGCAAAAACGACTTATTGCATTTAGAGTTTTTGATGACCAACATACTGCACATAATATTTATAGAATGATGAATGTAATTTTTGATGAATATGGTTTAGGAGAAATAATTTTAACAATTGGATTTGATAATGCATCTGCAAATATTGCATCCATCAATGATTTAAAAGAAATATGTCAACCAAATTTAGGGGGTCGGTTTTTTCATATTCGTTGTACATGTCATGTCCTCAACTTACGTGTACAAGACGGTCTAAAATTATTATCACATTCCTTGATCCAATTAAAACGGCACTTAACTGTATTTGGTCATATTCTCAAGTTAGGAGAGAATGGACGAAGTTTTGTAAAATAAATGGTATTAAACCGATAAAATTTTCAAGAGATGTTCCAACACGTTGGAATTCAACTTATTTTCTTTTATGTCAAGCATTTCAATACAAAGATGCATTATGTAGTTTTTTTTCTCAACATGTTCAAAATATCACACTCTATCCTAGTCAATGGGATATTTGTGAAATTTTTTTAGATATTTTAAAAGTTTTTAATGATGCTACTTTAGTTTTTAGCGGTGTTTATTATCCTACAGCACATTTATTTCTTCTTGAGAGTTTAAATATTGTTGGCACTCTCGATGAGCATGTTGACAGTAGCGATCCTAATGATATTGTTTTGTTAGAAGCCATTACTGTTATGAAGGTAAAATGGTTGAACTATTTTAGAGATATTCTTTTACTTTATCTTATTGCTGCTGTTTTTGATCCTAGAGTTAAATTAGAAGGTTTGAGTGGTGCTTTACAAGCTTATTATGGTTATTTAGGAATATTATATGAAATTGATATTACTAGATTAATGACGAAATTAAGAAATGATTTAATTGAGTTATTTAATGATTATATTGTAAGATATAACTTAGGAACATTAGGTGAATCTAGTAGTAGCGAACCGGTAATTCAAACAAGACTTAGCGCAGAGGATCGTTGGTTATTGCAACGAAATAAAAAAGCTAGGGATAAGACAACTAATAACCCTGAATTAGATAATTATTTATCTACAAATTTTGAGTTTTCTAATGAAAGCTTATGCATTAAAAATTTTAAAATCCTTGAATGGTGGAACCGGCATCAAAATATATATCATGTTTTATCAATTATTGTTAAAGAGATATTGGCAGCACCTATTTCCACCGTTGCGGTTGAGCAAGCCTTCAGCTTGGGAGGTAATATATTGGAAGCTAGACGATCTTCATTATATCCAAGCACTCTAGAAGCAACAGCTTGTGTGGATGATTGGACTCGAGCTGATCTGAGACAACAAGAAGATGCCCCCGATGATTTTGAAGATTTGTTCGATAATGCATCTGCAACAACAAGTGCAAGCGGAACCGGAGTTGAAGGATCAACTGATAATGATGATTGATAATTGAAAAATTGTAATTTACATTTTACAAAGGGGATATGTCTTAAAATTGTAATGGAATGATACGTAGGCAACTTCAATTTTTAAAAATTTAAGCTCAAGCCCTTCAATGTAATAAATTTTTTTATTTATAAAATTAATCTCATTTATTTTAATTAATTTTCAAAATTAAAAAAAAAAAGTTAGGAACCGAACCGGAACCGGTTCCGGTTCGGTTCCCGTTTCCGGTTCCACTTAAGTGTGGAACCGGAAACCGGCCGGTTCGGTTCGGTTTCGAACAGCCGACCGGGTCTAGTCGTGGGTTCGAATCCATGAAATGTATTTCTTATAAAAATCTGGGACAACAGGGGATTTTATGAGTTCCACTTAAATCGGAGTCGGATGATTTGACGGTGGGTTTCCAAAAAAAAAAATTAAATAAGCAAGTACTAACTCGATAAAAATCAAAGGCCATATGATTAAATGCATTTCAAAAATCAAAAGCAATTCAATCAAAACAACAGAAGTCATCTTTCCAATTCAACTAACCAAATAATAAAATAGCAATAACAAAATCAATAAATCAGAGCAGTCCAGTGTGTATGCCTGCTTTCACCATCCCTATTTCCCAATCATTACTCAATCTCTCAGCTTCTAATCTCATTTTCTCTAAACGAATATTGGATATCTCTTTCTGTGTTTGCTTGTTAAGTTGCTCCACATTTGCCTTTTGGTTATCGATCTCATTAGCTAGTCTATCAATCTCCTTAGATAGATTAGTCTTCTCAAAATAGCAGTAGGAAATGGTTTGGAACTTAAGTAATTCAGTATGAATAACAATAAATCTTTGACAAACTTGCGCTATCCTCTTCCAATGATCAAAGATAAACTCAACTCTAAACCCTGTGAGGTGAGCCATGTGGAAGATTTTCCACCAAGTGCAAAGTAAGCGATCGTCGACGTCCTGAATCATAGTGTTACACATGCTATGCACAGTCGCACAGAGATACACAATCATAAACATTTTCAAGTTAGAGAGCCCTTGGTCTAAATTGCAACTGGAACCGATATCTCCATACTTATCGAGCACATTTTTAAGAATGCCGGCAAACCTTGGAATGGTTTTATAACCTCTCACATCGACAACCTCGCACTTATAATCCTCATCTTGCAATAAACCCATTCTGTCGTCGTCAGAGATAACTGCCAAATACTGTAAGAAGCCTTCATGATACAAATAAACAGACTTTCCTGAAGTACCTACTTTACCTTCCTGCCCAGTTCGGGAAAATTTGTTAAGAATCTCTTCCTTTTCCTCTTCGAGAGCCTGTAGTATTTCCTTCAATTTCTGTTCTTCCTCATCTGTGAAGGAATCCACATCATTGAAGGTCAAGCTTTTACTAATCTTCTTAACAGTACTTCTCAACTGGACATCTCTGTGCTTTTTCTGCGGAGCAAGTATTACCTATTAAGAATTCAAGTAAGTTTAAACTATCTGAACCAATATAATGCTTATATGAGTGTATTATAGTTTTTGAAAACAATATCGAATGAAACTATTGGAGTAAAAAGATTTTTGGAAGAATATTTAGCAGGCATACCTCAGAAATCAAGCAGACAAACTCTGCAACAAAATCGCATTCGGTACAATAATAAACACATACTTCAGGGTCTCTTTCCTCCTCACAAACATCACAAATTTGCCTATCATATTCATCGTCATCAACAATATCCACAAGGGTCAATGAATGTATGTGACTACTACATTCAATAGTTTGTGGCAGGGGAGAACGAAAAAGATAGACAATGAAGTTGCATTTGACACAATTCTGATCCAATGCACCGTTAGTGGCAGATATATACTTTCTGCATTCCGGGGTGTGTTGTAACTTTTGAAATAGAGTAAGAGTATGCACATTACCCTCAAATTTATCTGTAAGACTTAGTGAAGCGCAATCAACATCCATAACGAAACAATAATCACACTGGTAAAAGAAGCCACGCAAATTTTTGTTACAAGAACCGCATTGATGGTATTTTGTGCCCTTGTCTGGATGAGAGTTGAGAGTCAGAGGATGTCTATGGAAGAGATGTTGAATCTGCCTTGGCAACTCGACACAGGATTTGTGGAGGTAAAAGCTGCATGGATCGCAACCATATGCTGGGTAGGCTTGGATCAATTCCTCGCATGCATAGCATAAAATATCATCATGATTCCTCTCATTTCCAACAAGAAACAAGAAATGGTCGTGGCTGAAATGTTCTAGTTTCTCTCTTTCGTCTAATGGCACCTGAGTGACTACACAACGCACATGCGCGTAGTACTCACATTCAACACAAGAATAAGAGGGATGATTTGGATTTCTTTCTTCCTTGCATACGTCACAATAAAGAAGGCCATAATCATCTTTGATAATTGTTTCAATTGTAACAGTCAGAGTATGGTTGTGATGCGGATGCACAACAGTTGGTGGTAGGGAGTCTGGACCACACTGGACATGAAAATCGAGGCCACACTCGACACATCGGACAAAGAAGGTACCCTCAATTTGACAACGACATGCTTGGCATTTGCCTATAAATGACATATTCTCTACTAGAATGACAAGATGCTGGTGGTCTTCGTACTTTATATTGGGCTTCAAAAGTACACATTCAAGATGCAAGTCGAAATCACAACCATTACAGCGATAGCGCATACCTGGATTAAAAGGAAAGTCACATGCATCACAAATATTTGCATTCGAAGCTTTATTTTCTTGGAGTGTCAAATAATGGCGTGGATGAAATGGGTGTCGGACTTCTTGAGGCAATTCACCACAGGATTTGTGAATATAAAACAAACATGGGGCGCAACCATAGCTCGGACCATGGATGTTCTTGTAGCATAACTTACATTTCATATCACCCACCTCTAAAAGAGTCAAGTGATGGTAATGACTATAATGTCCGATTAGTTGTCGATCTTCATCGTATGTACACTCGTCACTGCAGGTTTTCCATTTTATTGAAGGATGTTGTGAAGCGCAGTCAAGATCCAGATCGAAGTCGCACGTCTCACAACGATAAATAAGATCATCTAAATGTGTACCACAAGCTTTGCATACACCTTGTTTAGAATCAGAAGAATCCTGAAGAGTGAGATAATGTGAGTGCGATATATCATATATCACCTTCGGCAGCTCGAAACAGGATTTGTGGAGATAAAATATGCAATCGTCGCAACCATATGCTGGGTGGGCCTGGATCAATTTGTTGCACGCGTAGCAGTTGATATCATCATTTATGTTGTCTTCAAGAAGAAACAATAAACAATTGTGAAAGAAATATTTTACTTTCTCTCTTGGATCGAGTTGTATCTCAGACTCAGCGATTACACAACGAACATGTGAGTAATACTGACATTCAACACAACCATAAGAGGGATCTTTTGGTTCTATTTCATCCTTACAAATGTCACAATAAAGATCGGAATCATCTTCGATTAGTGTTTCTGTAGTAAGGATAAGAGGATGATCATGATGCTCATGCACAACCATTGATGATGGTAGCGAGGCTGGGGCGCCACATCGGACATGAAAATCGAGGCGACACTGTACACACCGAACAAAGAAAGTACCTTCGATTTCGAAACCGCATGCTTGGCATTCACTTTCATAGTACATGTTCTCCACTAGAATAACAGGATGTTGGTGTCCTTCGTACTTTATGTTTGACTTTAGAGACATACATTTAGAATGCATGTTAAAGTTACAGTCAACGCAACGGTAGTGAATGCCTCTATCAATTTTGGAGCAACACGCAGCACAGTAATACTCCTTCCCCAAACTTGCATATTTTTGGAGCTGGAGTGTCAGAGAATGGCCCGGATGGAATGAGTGTTGGACTTCTTGCTGCAATTCACGGCATGACTTATGGATATAAAACTCGCATGGGGAACAACAATAGCTTTGACCAAGAATGATTTGGTAACACATCTGGCAATCCTTATCCTCCATCTCCATGTCCAAAAGGATCAATGGATGATGGTGTGAGAAATGTTGGATGTGTTGTCGATCTTGATGATATTTCATGAGACTTGTTGCACATGGAGCACAAATCCGAAAATTGCAAAAGTCACAGCAGAACTTACAGCCTTTTTGTACTTTGTCACAGATATCACAATGAAATGGTATGTTACTCAGGAAAGAGGATGCTTCATTGACCCAGTGTAATATGCATTGAGGTCGCAAGGCGATTTGGATCTTTAGTGGTAATTCAGCACAAAATTTATGAAAGAAAGGAGAGTTGGGTAAGCACCGTTTGCAAATATAAAAACTACCAGAGGGTTTACCGCCGCAAGCAGCGCAATTCTCAGCATGAAAAAAACACTCGCTGCATTTGTAGCGGTCGAAAAGAAATCCGATCTTACAGACTGAGCATTTAGGTCTTTCATGCTCCTTCTCATAATCAATGAATGTTAAAGGATGGTGGTGGAAATGATACAGCTCAATCTCCCCCATCTCTTTCTGTTTTCACTCGCTCTCTTGTTCTTGAAGATTACAAATAGTTAGTAAACTTCATTGATTGCATACAGTTGACTTCATTAATTACGGATCAATAACCTCCATTACTCTTCCTCAACTATATCCAGCTGTTCTGTTGACTTCATTGATTGCATTTGTTTTATTGCCACTCAGATATCAAATAGCTTGTGTACAAATCTAATAAATTTCATGAAATATCGCCATCAATCACGGATGACGTCATGTTTATTGCTGTTTTGACAAGTGCGCTTACACTTGATTTGAATTTTTCTTTTTAAATTGGTTGACGAGATTTTCGTTTCAGGAGTAATTTCGAGATAATCCTCCCGAGATAATCTTCCTTCAAATTTGTATTTTTTGATTATGGGAGACCAAAAACAAATGTGATAAAAGGTAAAATGAACGCACAAAAGTCGAGAAATAGAGTTTTAACGTGGTTCGGCGGAGCGAGTCCAGCCTACGTCCATGGGCACAAAGTGGGAGGTTGTTTTTATTACCAAAACTAGCTTGGCCGACCTATTTCGAAGGAAGGATTAAGCGAAACCGAGATGTTCGTCTTTCGAGCTTTTACAAGTAGTGTTCATCTTCTTTTTTTTGTTACCAATTTTGCTATCCCCCTATATATGGAACTAATTATCCTTTATATACTCAATGAGTTACAACACTATTCTCCTGCTTCCATGTCGTCACCCACGTGAACTTCCAGTTGATTGACGGGTACTCTGCCCCAAAACTGTCTTCGCCGAAAGCAAAACCTTCCACCTGACGGCTTGTCACATCAACCTGTTTTGTGCACTGCCACACGCAACATATCTAAACCCTTATGTAAAGAGCTTTCTGTTAGACAATTATGACACATAGCGTCACTATTTGTAAAAGACATTGTGGTTTTTGTACAAATTAACTATGTGACAAAGGAAATTGCTATTTTATCATTTTGTAATTAGATTACTTGAATATATAAATGATAAAAGTCCTTATGATTAGTTCCGGATTATAAGATATGAGATAGTATCAATCCACTAAGGTTTAATCATTAAATATCCCTAGTCGTAGTATTATCGAGACTGGATATCAATAATGCGGAATAGACTAGTATTGCACTTGTGCGCGTTGTGGGAGCGTAACGGCATAGTTCTCATATATTTAAGTATTGGATACTTATACAAGTGTGATAGGAGGTTGTGTTTACCGATGGTACATGAACAACATCGCTCTGGATAGACCCCTCGGAATCTCATTGGTAATATGACTATGTGGCTATGAGAATCTGATTCAGGGTATGTGTATTTGGTCTTAACCTGAGACTTGCATCGCTAGTACTTGCGACAATCAATACGCTTTGGTTTTGGTCGTCCGGGACTTTAACAGGTTCTGTGTACGCCTCTTCTGGGTTTATTGAGAATCGTAGTGTATTGGGTGTGATGTTAAGATGGAAGTATCACTTCCGTCATATGGAGATGATGATCACGCATGGATACAGAACTAGTACTCTATTATGTTGCAACTATCGGGATAATATGACAAAGTCATGATTATCCGATTAAAGAGACTAGTTGTTTGTGATCCGATATATACTTCGTACGGGGCAGACACTATTCTAGCCCCAAGCTTTGCATGTGACATCCGATACTGGATCGCTATACGCAATACTATGTATACTACGCCTGGCAAATATTATATATTCCTTAAAGAATATTTCTGGAGAATTGGGTAGGCACGGTGCTTTGCTAGAAGCCAACCATGTCTTGTAAATCGGTAAGTATGTGGTGCCGGGTACGCACGTATTCGGATAGTCCGATGACCGGATTTACTGCCAACATATCCAGGGATCTCATGGGTCACTTCCCGAAGATTCACTGATGACGTTTGACTCGAGTATAATTAATCTGGGATTAATTAGAAGAGAGAGAAAATTAATCTGGGATTAATTACGGCGAGAATTTATCTGGGATAAAATTCAATTAGAAGAGAGAGAACGATTAATTCGGAGTTAATCGATAAAATAATATATTCGATATATTAAATGAAATTAGATTTCATAACGGAATTAGAATTGGATTTTAATTCGGGCGAATGAATTAATTTAGAATTAATTCGTGAGCGACGTTCGTAATAATTTTGCAAGACATTATTATTTAATTAAATTGGATTTAATTACGTCGCGACGGAAAATTCATTTAATCGGATTAAGCAAACTCGAGCCCGAAATGTGTTGAGCAAGCCACTTGAATTTTGAATTAAAGTGGGTCCTACCAACTTACATCACTTGTCCATCAAGTGTCAATTTGGTGATGGAAGTAGTTGGAGGCATTAAAAGTTTTTTTCCCTCCAAAACTTTGCTTAACCTTTTGGTAAAGCATATACCAAAATTTGAGTTCGACTTTTTGAAAAGTGGTAATTGATTTTAGAAATCAAAATATCAAAAATCAAAACTCTCTCCTCTCCTCTCACTTTGCCGTGAACTACAAAGAACATATGGAATAATTTTGTTGCAATTTTCTTCCTAAGCTAGCACTTAAAGAGTCATCCAATGTGATAGGGAAACCATTCCCAAGAGTTTGGAATTCACTCATCAAGCTTGGAGCTCAACCATACAAATCAAAGATGAGCTTGGAGCACTTCTAAAGGAGCAAAATTTTTGTTCTCAACACATCCACTTAACCGATCATTGTAAGTATTTTTCCGCATTCTTACTTCGAGTATTCACATGATTTTATGCTTAAATGATCCTAGCCATGTTCTTAGAGAACCAAAAATGATATCAGAGCCATTTTAAGTATGAAATGAACTTAGAGTTTATATACTTTAATTTGGGTTTTTGTGATTTGAGCATGATTTCTTCAAATTGACGGTTTGGTTGTGCTTGGTTGATGATGAATTAGATTTATGCATATTAATATTTGAGAAAAATTAATTGGACAAATTTTCCCCAATTACCTTGCTTGGCCGAATACACCCTAATGAATATATCATGGTGATTTTTTGATTTTAGACCATTGGATGTGTTTAAATGCATGAATATATATTGATTTGTGATTTCATTGGATTGAAATCAAAATCGGATATAAAATGCCTATATTGTCGTGAATGGAAGAACATGTTTATGAGTTGATTTTGCTTCAATTGTGTTGGACATGTATTGAAAATAATAAAGCATGATTAATTAATTAAATTGGTGTTTTAGAAATATTTAATTTAACTAATTAATTATGGTTATACACTTTAATTAAATAAATTGTTATATTTGGAATATTGAAATTTAATTAATTGGGCTTAAATTTGGAATTGGGCTAAATTGTTATATTTGGGCCTTATGAGCTTGGTTGGGCCAAGTTGGTTTAGGACAATTGGATTGGATCCAAATTGGGCCTAAAACCATTCCGTTAAGTCCAAATATAATTAATGAGCCTTTAAATAATTAATTGGGCCTAATGGGCCAAAATTAATTTTATGGCAAATGGTGATTCCTTATTGGGCTTTGGTTGCCAAAGTCCATGCCTTAAGAAATTAATTGAAAGCCCATTGGACTTTAATTAATTAACATTAGATGTTAATTGGGCCTTTGAGACCTATTAAGATTAGATTTAGAATCTAAGTCGTAAAGGCACATTAATAAAGTGTAATTATTTAATTTGGAATTAAATAAGAATTAGTATTGAATACGAATTTAATTGGATTTAAAATTGTAGTTCGATATAATTCAAGAATACGCACTTTGAGTATTTATTCTTAAAACGAGTTGGACTCGCGCAAATCAAATCGTTGTTTGAACATTGGATGATCACTTAATTCAAAGATTAATTAATTGGATTAGATTGATTGAATAACATGCTTTGTGTGAATACATGGATGTATTGTATGAATAATGTATATCGGATGGATATTAGATGGGTGAGGGCAATTTTGGAAATTATTGTAAAAATTTAGAATTTATTAAATTGGACCTGCGTGTCTAGCCTTTATCTCTTGACTCTTTGTAATTCTCTTCTCACCAATTCCCCTCAATGTAATGAGGTTTCTTTATTGTATTATGTAATTGGGTAGAAGTTAGAATAGTGCTAGCCGGGGAGTGGAAATGAAGTGATTTATTCTAGGAACAATTTATGAGATATCCATCCGCATATCATTATTATTTTATTTATGACGCCTTATTATACTTTTAGAATGCATGCTTAAGGGTGTATGATGAGACCTAATCAAAGATAAATGAATCGGTTGCCAATTACGCGAAAAACCCTCAACAAAAATATTAAACGATTTCCTTCCATTGAGTGATTCATTCTCAAGATCCAAGATTGGCATTGGTTTGTTGGCCAAAGTCAAGACCTTTGTCCATCGCGGATGTGTTTGAATCATGAAAGTTGTGTTCCATATCGCATGTCTTGGGCAAGTTGTGATTTGTTGGCCAAAGTCAAGATCACTTCTTGTTCATCGACATGGATTACGAAGCTTTACAAAGTCAATGGGTCCCGCTTAACTGGAATCATTAAGCTTGTTGAGCCAAAGCCAATGCTTAGTTGATTCAGAGGAAAATGTTAGGAAAATATATTGGATATATTGGCATATATATTGTATATATGTTTCAGACTTGGAGGTCCACCTACCGGATCTAGTAGTTGGATGAGATGCAATTGATCTTAGAGATCTACCTAGTTAAATATCATACAGCTTGTTGGCCAAAGTCAAGGTTGTGTGTTATTTAACGGGATCCTAGCCCACTAGGAAATTAGGTTTCCTGAGTACTCAACAGAGGGTTAGAGGCTCGCCGAAAAATAGTGGGAGGCCAGTATTGAATTTGCAATTTCGTTCAAATACTTGCCAAATACGCATTTTCAAATTATTTCATCATTTTAAATATTTATTAGTTGGACTAATATTCTATTATTTTTCTTGAAACAGTTGGTCTGTACCCATAATTGTTGATTGAATAATTAGACTATTGCAATCAAGATGACTGGAAATAACAGCGTTAGAGACATCGTCATGGGCGAAAATGTCTTTAATGGCACAAACTTTCCTGACTGGGAAATGAATCTCAGGATTGTCCTGGGATCTGAGAAGTTGCTCTATACGATAGAGAGACCTCTCGGGCCTAAGCCCGGAAATGAGCAGCTGCTTGAGCTTGAGCTTTGGAAAACTCATAGCGATGACAACTCAACTGCTCAATCTGTTATGCTTACTGCGATGACTCCACAATTCCATCGTCAAAACAAGGGATCGGATCCCTATGAAATGATGGTAAAATTGCACGACCTTCATCGATCTAACCTTAGATCGCAGAAGTATGAGTTGCAGAAGAAGCTCTTTTGTGCTCGCATGTCATAGGGTACATCTATCGAGCACCATGTGTCGCAGATGATTGCTGACATCGAACAACTGGGACAACTGGGCATAGTCTTTGAGGCTGAGACTTCTATAGATTTGATCTTACAGTCTCTTCCTGACAGTTGGAGCGGGTTCATCATGAACTACAATATGATGAAACAAGATCATACTCTTGGAGAGTTGATGTCAATGCTGTGTGAAGCAGAAAAAGAGCTTTTGATGGGCAAAAAGCGTGAGGCACACTTCACTTCAACATCTTAATCTACCAAGGCTTGGCCGAAGGTTACTGGAGGTGTAAAGAAGAAGAAGAAGAAAGGCAAGGCCAAATCATCAAAGTCTTCTACGAAGGCAAATGACAAATCCCAAGATGTATGCCTGCAGTGTGGAAAATGAGATCACTAGAAGCGTGACTTCCGTGAGTATAAGGTGCACATGAAGGAAATCAAAGCGGGCAAGGCACCGGCTTCAGGTATGTTTGTTATAGAAATAAACATGTCTACTACTAGTTTTAAAAATTGGATTTTTGATTCTGATTGTGGTACTCATATATGTAAAGATGTGCATGATCTGTAGATTAGCAGGAGACTGGCTTCAGGAGAGATTGACCTCCGAGTTGGAAATGAGACTAGAGTCGCCGTTTTGGCCGTTTGGGACTTATATTTTGGAACTGCCCTCAGGGCATGTACTAAACTTATCAGACTTTTATTATGTACATAGTTTGACTATGAATATTATATATGTATCTTTATTAGCCCAATTTGGGTATATTTTTGTATTTAAAAACACTGGGTGTATTATGTATAAAAATGATATTGAGATATGCAGTGCTTATGTGAATAATGGTCTTTATATTTTGAAAATAAATCAATCTCAAACATATAATGTAACAAACAAAAGGCTTAAATTAAGTAACAAAGATGAAACTTATATGTGGCATTCTCTCCTGGGACACATTAACAAGACTCGCATATCCACACTTTCGAAGAGTGGGTACTTGGACAGATTTGATCCAAATTCATATGACGTCTGCGAATCTTGTTTATTAGGCAAAATACCTAAAACACCTTTTAGGGGTAAAGGTGCACGTGCCACCGAACTGTTAGCCCTCGTTCATAGTGACATATGTGGGCCCATGTCTAGCCAGGCTAGAGGTGGATATGAATACTTTGTAACCCTTACTGATGATGCATCGCGTTATGGTTATGTGTATCTTATGAGACACAAGTCGGAAACCTTTGAGAAATTCAAAGAGTTTCGACACGAAGTAGAAAAATAGACCGGTAAAAGTATTAAGATATTACAGTCGGACCGTGGTGGAGAATACTTGAGCAGTGAGTTTCTTGATTACTTGAAAGAGTATGGTATTCTTTCACATTGGACTCCTCCAGGAACACCTCAATTAAACGGTGTGTCCGAACGGAGAAACCAAACTTTGTTGGACATGGTAAGGTCAATGATGAGTCGCACTGAGCTACCAATTTCCTTCTGGGGATATGCATTAAACAGTTGCAATACTTATTTTGAATAAGGTTCCGTCAAAGTCTGTTCAACAGACTCTATATGAAATATGGACAGGAAAGAAACCGAGTTTCTCATTCCTGAAGATTTGGGGTTGCTGGGCATACGTTAAACGTTTGGATGGTACCCCAAATCGGATAAGTGCCTATTTGTAGGTTATCCTAGGGAAACCAAAGGATATTACTTTTACAACCCATAAAAGAACAAAGTATTTGTTGCTCTACATGCGGTTTTCCTCGAAAAGGAATTCCTAAATGCAGTGGTAAGTGGGAGGAAAGTAGAACTCGATGAAAATCGGAGTGATACTATTCCTGGAACAGAATTCTTAACGGAACACGAATAGTTCATCAGGGATGAGACTGTACCATAATTTTCGAATACACAAGAACCGCGTAGGTCGGAGAGAGCCAGAAAACAACCTGAGAGGTATGGGTTTCTGATCTCACCTCATGTGGATATTAATCTTATTGAGAAAGACGAACCAGCTACGTATGAGGAAGCGATATAAGATATCGACTCCACTTTATGGCAATAAGCTTTGATGTCCGAAATAGATTCCATATACACCAACCAAGTTTGGTCACTGGTTGATGCACCAGAAGGCGTAAAGCCTATTGGTTGCAAATGGGTCTTCAAGAAGAAGACCGACATGGATGGCAACATACAAACGTACAAAGCTAGGCTTATAGTGAAAGGGTATCGTCAACGACATGGTGTCGATTACGATGAAACTTTTTCACATGTTGCCATGATTAAATCCATTCGGATAATGCTTGTGATTGCTGCATATTTTGATTATGAAATATAGCAGATGGACGTCAAAAACGCTTTCCTTAACAGAATCCTTTTGGAGGATGTTTATATGCAACAGCCTGACGGTTTTGTCATACCAAGACTTGCAAACAAGGTTTGCAAGTTAAATCAATCCATTTATGGATTGAAGCAAACATCGCGTTCTTTGAACCAACGTTTTGATGAGATCATAAAAGAATATGATTTCATTCAAAACGAGGATGATCCTTGTGTATATAAGAAGGTTAGTGGGAGTGCACCGATATTCATTGTCCTTTACGTTGATGATGTATTACTTATGGGCAATGACATTCCCATGCTACAATCGGTGAAAGCTTGGCTTTCATTAAAATTCTTCATGAAGGATCTGGGAGAAGCAGCCTTTATTCTAGGAATAAAGATCTACTGGGATAGATCTAGAAAGCTGCTTGGACTCTCCCAGAGCACATATATTGACAAAGTGTTGAAGAGATTCAACATGGAACAGTCTAAAAGGGGACTGTTGCCAATGTCACATGGTGTCACTCTATCTAAGGACATGTGTCCTAAAACTCAAGATGAGAGAGACAACATGAGTCGAATCCCGTTCACTTCGGCAGTCAGATCGATCATGTATGCCATGATATGTACGTGACCTGATGTCTCATATGCTTTGAGCATGTGTAGTCCCTATCAGGCCGATCCAGGTGATGGTCACTGGATGGCGGTTAAGAACATCCTTAAGTATCTTAGACGAACTAGGGATGCTTTCTTAATTTATGGAGATGGAGAACTTGAGGTAACTGGGTTTACCGATGTAAGTTTCTAAACCGATAAAGACGACTGTAAGTCGCAATTTTGGTACATATTTTGTTTGAACAACGGAGCAGTAAGCTGGAAATCTTCCAAGCAAGAGACTGTTGCCGATTCAACAATAGAAGCAGAATATATTGCTGCAGCTGAAGCAGCAAAAGAGGCAGTTTGGATCTGTAAATTCCTAATTGGATTAGGAGTAGTTCCGTTAGCAGCTGAGCCCATTCCATTGTATTGTGACAATAACGAGGCTATAGCAAAGGCTAAGGAACGTCGATCTCATCAACAATCCAAGCATGTTCTTCGACGTTTCCATCTGATTCGTGAGATCATACATCGTGGCGATGTGAAGATCGAGAAGGTCGCATCAGATCACAACATTGCAGATCCACTGACGAAAGCTATTACTCAGTAAAGGTTTGAGCGACATATACATAGTTCAGGTTTTAGATACTTGAGTGACTAGCTATAGGCCAAGTGGGAGATTGTTAGACAATTATGACCCATAGCGTCACTATTTGTAAAAAACATTGTGGACTTTGTACAAATTAACTATGTGACAAAGGAAATTGTTATTTTATCATTTTGTAATTAGATTACTTGAATATATAAATGATAAAAGTCCTTATGATTAGTTCTGGATTATAAGATATGAGACAGTATCAATCCACTAAGGTTTAATCATTAAATATCCATAGTCGTAGTATTATCGAGACTGGACTTCGATAATGCGGAATAGACTAGTATTGCACTTGTACGCGTTGTGGGAGCATAACGACATAGTTCTCATATATTTAAGTATTGGATACTTATGCAAGTGTGATAGGAGGTTGTGTTTACCGATGGTACATGAACAGCTTCGCTCTATATAGACCCATCGGAATCCCATTGGTAGTATGACTATATGTCTATGGGAATCCGATTCAGGGTAGGTGTATTTGGTCTTTACCTGAGACTTGTATCGCTAGTACTTGCGATAATCAATACGCTTTGGTTTTGGTCGTCCGAGACTTTAACAGGTTGTGTGTACTGTTGGAAACTCTAAGTCATCCCAAGATCGAATCAAGCAATGAAAATAAGTGCGAATACAAACGACGAAGTTGCGGAATACTTACATCGATCGGTTGAGCGACGCGGCGACGAACAAAAAATCAACTTTCTGCCCACTGGAAGTCACGGCAGTGAGCTGCTGTGGTGTCTCCATTTTTGGCCATTGTTGGTCCTTCGTCAAGCTCCAAGCTTCATCAAATGATTCCAAGCTCATGGGTGGACTTCCCTATCACCTTCGCATGTCTCTCGGAGTGCTAGCTCTCTTGATTTTTGCCACAAAAATCAAACACTTTGCTTCCAATAGCTCACGGCAGTGAGCAAACCAGAGGAGAGAAAATGGCAGCCCCAAAGGCGTGAAAGAGATGAGAGAGAGGAAAGAAAATGTGTTAATCAAATTGGTAATTGATTTCATAAATCATATACACAATTTTGGCTTTAAAAAAGTCAAACCATTAAAGCCATTAACCACTATATCAATCAATCAATCAATCACATAAATCAATCAAATTGTCACATCACTCAAAGTGACATGTGATTTGACGCTTGATGTGACTAGTGATTTGACGCTTGATTTGACTTGCGTGCCGCTCTCGAATTTGAAATGCGAATGCGCTCACAAACAATCACGGGTTCGGGTTCGTTAATTCCAAATTAATGAATTTTCCATTGCGACGCATTTAAATGATTATGCCTAGCGAAATCACTATTCATGTCGCTTACGAATTAATTCTAAATTAACTCGTTCGCCCGAATTAAAATCTAATTTAAATTCTGCATCGAAATCCAATTTATTTTAATATATCAAATATATTAATTTATCGATTAATTCCAAATTAATTGTTCTCTCTTTAAATGAAATTTTATCCCAGATAAAATATCTCCGCAATTAATCCCAGATTAATTTTCTCTCTCATCTAATTAATCCAAGATTAATTAAAGTGCGAGTCATACGTCATCGGTGAATCTTCAGGAAGTGACCCATGAGATCCCCAGATATGTTGGCAGTAAATTCGATCGTCGGACTATCCAAACACGTAAGTACCTAGTACTACGTTTGTACCGATTTACAAGACAAGGTTGGCTTCTAGCAAAATGCCATGCCTACCCAATTCTCCAGAAATATCCTTACAGGAATATAAGGATCTATATGAGGCGTAGTATATGTAGTATTGAGTATTTCGATCCAGTATCGGATGATCACATGCAAGGCCTGAGGTTGGTACAATGTCTGCCCCATACGAAGCATATATCGGATTACTAGCAACTAGTCTCTTTATTATCGGATAATCATGACCAAGTCATATTATCCCGATGGTTGCAACCCTTTAGAGAACCAGTTCTGTATCCCTACGCGATCATCATCTCTATATGACTGGAGTGATACTTCCGTCTCGACATCACATCCAACACACTACGATTCTCAATATACCCAGAATAGGCGTACATAGAACCTGTTAAAGCCCTGGACGACCGCAACCAAAGTATATTGATTATTGTAAGTATTAGCGGTGCAAGTCTCAGGTTAAGACCAAATACACCTACCCTGATTGCAGACTCCCATAGACACATAGTCATACTACCAATGGGATTCCACGGGGTCTATCCAGAGCGAAGCTGTTTCCCGTACCATCGGTAAAACATAACCTCCTATTACACTTGCATGAGTATCTTATACCCAAATATATAAGAACTATGATGTTGTGCCCTCACAACGCGCACAAGTGTAATACTAGTCTTTTACGCATTATCGATTTCCAATCTCGATAATACTCTGACTAGGGATATTTAATGATTTATCCTTCGTGGACTGATACTGTCTTATATCATTCTCAATCCATGAAAAAATCATAAGGACCTCCTATCATTTATACATCATGATGATCTAATCACAAATGATAAGAGAACAATCTCCTTTGTCACATAGTTAATTTGTACAACAACACCATGATCTGTACAAATAGTGACGCTATGGGTCATAATTGTCCAACAATCTCCCATTTGGCCTATAGCCAGTCACTCGAGTGTCTAACACCCGAACTATGTATGGTTGGCTCAAACTGCTGAGAAAAGGCTTTTGTCAGCGGATTTGCATGATTATCGTCTGATGCGATTTATACGATCATCACATCGCCACGATGTATGATCTGAACGAATCAGATGAATATCGAAGTATGTATCTGGATCGTTGATGAGACCATTAATTCTTTAGCCTGTGCTGATGCCTAGCTCAGGTGCTAATAGAACTGTATCTAATCTAATTAGATTTGTTATCGACCCAAATGGTTTCTATTGCTGCCTCAGCTGCAGCAATAACCCGCTTTTGTTGTTTATTCGGTAACAGTATCTTGCTTGGAAGATTTCCAGCTCACTGTACCGTTATTCAAACTGTACAGTACCATTTTTATCGGTTAGGGAACTTGTAGTAGTGATCCCAGTCACTTCAAGTTCTCCATCTCCTAGTATAAGACATCATCCTTAAATCTCTAAGATATTAACGGATGTTCTTAATATCAATCCAGTGACTATCACTTGGATTGGCCTGTTTGTGAATCCATATGCTCAAAGCGTATGAGACACCAGGTCGCGTACATTTTTCAATGTACGATTTCTCGAAGAGTTTTCATGAAAGCCAAGCTTTCACCAATTATAATTATGGGAATATCATTTCCAAGAAATGACATGTCATTATTTTATAGGACATCCACTGTCAGTGCGCTCTCTAACCTCCTTATATACACAAGAATCATTTCGTTTTGAATTAAATCATAAACTATTATGATTACATCAAAATGATAATTCCAAGAACCTAATGCTTGCTTCAATCCAAACATGGATCGAATAACCTGCAAACCTTGTTTGCTTACGATAAAACCGACAGGATGTGGTAAACATCCTCCAACAGTTCAAGAAAGTGATTTTCTCGTTCAGCTGTCATATTTCATAAATGAAACATGCAGCATTAGCAAGCATTATCCAAATGGATTTACCGTGGCAACAGGTAAAAGGTTGAATCGTAATCAACACAATGTTGATAACGATACCTTTCCGTTAAAAGCCTAGCTTTATACGTTGGTATGTTGCCTTCCATGTATGTCTTCCTTGAAGACTTATATAGTACCAATAGGCACAATGCCTTGCGGTACAACAACTAGTGTCCAAACTTAGTTGGTATACATGGAATCCATTTCGGATGTCATGACACTTTGTCATAATAGGGAGTCGATACCTTGTATCACTTCATCATACGTAGTCAGTTGGTATACCTCATTAAGATAGACATCCTTATGAGGTGAGATCGGAAACCCATACCTCCCAGGTTGTCTTCTGACTCTCTCCGAACTACGTGGTTCTTGTGTATTCGAAGATTATTGATATAGTTTCATCCTTGATAAACTATTTGTTTTCCATTAAGGAATCGGTGCCTGGAATAGTATTACTCCGATTTTCATCAAGTTTTACTATCCTCCCACTTACCACTGCATATAGGTATTCCTCTTAGGAAAACCGCATGGCGAGCAACAATTAAATTGTTCTCTTGTGAGTTGTATAAGTACTATACTTTGGTATCCCTAGGATAACCTACAATTGGCGCTTATCCATTTTGGGTTTTAGTTTGGTATCATCCAAACATATGCCTAGCATCCCAAATCATCAGGAATGAGAAACCTGGTTTCTTTCCTATTCATATCTAATATGAAATCTGTCTAACAGATTTTTATGAAACCTTATTCAAAATAAGTTATGCACTGTTTATGCGTATTCGTTGAAGGAAATGGTAGCTCAGAGCGACTCATGATTAACCTTATCATGTCCAACAAAATTCAGTTACTCTGTTCGGACACACCGTCAGATTGACGTGTTCCGGAAGGAGTCCTCATTGAAAGAATACTATACTCTTTCAAGTATATGAGACACTTATTGCTTAAGTATTTTATCATGGTCTAACCATAACGGTTTAATACTATAGCCGATCTGTTTGTTTATTTCGTGTCGAAACTATAAAAGTTTCCGATTTGTGTTCCAAAAGAAACACATAACCATGACGCGATGCCACATCCGTTGAGGTGACAAAATATTCATGTCCACCTCTAGCCTAGCTAGACATGGGCCCACTTGCTTCACCATGAACTAGGGCTAATATATCGGTGGCATTTACACTTTTACCGAGTAAATAGTGTTTTAGGCATTTTGCCCAATAAACTAGATTCGTAGACTTTATTTGAGTAGAATCAAATCAGTCCGAGTACCCACTCTTCGAAAGTGTGGATATACGAGTCTTGTTTAATTGTGTCCCAGACAACAATGTCACAATTAAGTTTCTTCTGATCAAATCAGTTTGAGCTATTTGTTTGTCATGTTATATGTTTGAGATTTGTTTTATATTCAAAATATAAATTATGTTATTTACATCTAATGTGTTTATCTCAATATCATCTTTATATAATGGAACACTTTAGTGTTCTAGAATATAAAGGTAAATCCGCAACAGATTAAACACTGATATAGAGATAATGTTTCTAGTCAAACTAGTTACATTATAACAGTTTCCTAATTTAAGTACACATCCGAATGGTAGTTCCTAAATTAGGTATCTACGATTAAAACATCGACTTTCGTCCCGTTTTCAATTCGCAGATTAAATCTCAATCTGAAGTCAGTGTCCTGCTCATAACAGATTTTGAACTTCAGTATATATTTATATACCACTTTTAAGTATCTAAAATCCAATTTTAATACTAGTAGTGAACATAATATGACAAACATATTTGAAGTCAGAGCCTTGCTCGTTCTTCAATTCCTTCATGTCTGCTTTTGTCCAAACGGTATCACGCTTCCGCGATCCCATTTGCCACAATTAAGGCAGACATTTTGGGATATGTCCTTTATCTTCCCAGAAGATTATAATGATTTTGCCTTTGCCCTTTTCCATATCCCAGAAGCCTTTGGCCAAGCCTCGGGGTTTCTAGAATATTGAAGTAAAGTGTGCCTTGCGCTTCTTGCCATATTGCAAACTTTGACTTTATCTCATTGAGAATAGTCATTAACTCTCCAAGAGTTTATTATTGCAATATTTACTTCTAAAATCTAAGTATAGATTTATGAAGATCCTTCAATTTCAATATCATACTTTAAGAATCTAATCCTTAGTTCTGATAAAGAAATTAAGGAGTCTATTGACAAGTTTAATGGATTAAGCAATGAAGTTATCATCACATGAATATTCCAAATATCATGCTCTACTATTTGCTTATCTCCGGGCTTAGGCTTAATATGTTATTTTATCAAATAAAGTAACTTATTAGTTTCCAGGACCATCCTGAAAATTTTATTCCCAATTTGAAAATTAAACCATTTAAATACATTTTCCCTAGGATTATGTTTTAAATGTCAATCTTTCAATTTTATCTTGATTTTAATAGTCCAACTATTTAATCAATGATTTCGGTACTATTAATTATAATGATTATTATAGTCCAACTATTTAATCAACTATAATTAATTAAATCAAATGTATTGATTATTATAATCTAATTATATAATCAAATATAAATGAATAGTTTGAATACAGTCCAATTGTTAATTAAAACAACAATTTAAATATTAGTCCAACTAACATTTAATTTATATGACGAATGATTTGTAATGAGCGCGTATGGCAAGTAATTAAACGAATATTGCAAATTTAATTCACGCCTCCCACTATTTTTCGGCGAGCCTCTAATCCTCTATCGAGTACTCGGGAAACCGTGTTTCCTAGTGGGCTAGGATCCAGTTAAATGTCACATAATCTTGACTTTGGCCAACAAATTGTATGATAATTAACTAGGTAGATCTCTAAGATCAATTGGATCCAATCCAATTCCTAGATCCAGTAGGGGGACGTCCAAGTCCGAAACATATATCTTATATATGCCAATATATCCAATATATTGCCTAACATTTTTCCTCTGAATCAACTAAGCCTTGGCTTTGGCACAACAAACTTAGTGATCCCAGTCAAGCGCGACCCATTGACCATGGAAAGCTTCGTAATCAATGCTGATGGACAAGAAGTGGCCTTGACTTTGGCCAACAAACCACAACTTGGACAAGACATCAATATGGAACAAAGCTCTCGTGATTCAAACACATCCTCGACGGACAAAGGCCTTGACTTTGGCCAACAAGCCAATGCCAGTCTTGGATCTTGAGTAAGAATCACTCAATGGAAGTAAAAACGCTTAATATTATTTTAGGGTTTTTCGAGTGCAAATTGGAAACCAATTTATTATCTTTGTTAAGGTCTCATCATCATACACTCTTAAACATGCATTCTAAACAAATAATAAAGCGCATATGAATAAATAATAATGATATGCGGATGGATACTTTACACATTGATCCTAGATCAAATCTCTCTCTTTCCTCTCTCCCGCTAGCACATGTATTACTTCTACCAGTTACACTACACTTCTAAAGAAACCTCATTTACATTGAGGGTAATAAGTGAGAAGATAATACAATGAGAAATGAGGTAAGAAGGCTGGACACGCAGATCCAATTTAATAAATTCCAAATTTATTACAATAATTTCTAAAATTGCCCCAGCCATCTAATATCGATCCGATATACATTATTCATGCATCGCAACCATGTATTCACACAAGCACGTTATCAATCAATCTAATCAAAATAATTAATTTGATAATTAGTGATCATCCAATGTTCAAACAACGATTTGATTTTGCTCGAGTCAAACTCGTTTTGCGAATAAGTACTCAAAGTACGAATTCTTGAATTAAATTAAACTACACAATTAAATCCAATTCAATTTGTATTTAATACTAATTCACTATTTAATTCCAAATTAAATATCACACTTTATTAATAAACCTTTTTCGATTTAAATTGTAAATTTAATTATTACGGGTCTCAAAGCCCGATTAATATCCAATATTAATTTAATTAAAGTCCAATGGGCTTTTAATTAATTTCTTAAGGCGTGGACTTTTGGTCAACTCGGGTCAAACCCAATAACCAAAACCCAATCAAGGAGTTAAATAAGCCTAGAAATCAATTTAGGCCCATTAGGCCCAATTAAACTTTAAAGGTCCATTAGTCGCATTTGGGCTTTATGGAAGAGGTTTTGGGCCCAATTGGATCCAACCAATTTTGCCTAAACCTAACTTGGTACAACCAAGCCCAATAAGCCCAATTACAACACTTAAGCCCAATTTCACAAAATAGACCCAATTTAATTAAATTACAAAAATTTCAAATTCTCAATTTAATTACATAAAGTGTATATCATAATTAATTACCCAATTAACATTTCCAAAACACCAATTAGCCTAATTAATCATGCTCATCAACAACAAAACATGTCCAACACATTTTATCAAAAAAAAATCAAACCTATATATACATGCTATATTCTCGACAATTTGGGGAAAATTATGCTCAATTCGAATTCAATCCAATTAAACATAAAATCAACATTCTCAATTGATTCTAACTCATCCAATGAATCAAAAAATCAAAAATCACCAAGAATTAGGGCTATGTCATTCTCGACCAAGCTAAGATATTTGGGCAAATTTGTTCCAAACAACATTTGATCAAATTGATCCATTCAATCATTAATTAAAACACATTTAAGCATACTAATTCATCCAATTTCATTAAATCATGCTCAAATTCATTTTACCCAAATTTTAAGCCCTAATCAAATTTCATGCTTTTAATAGCTCTGATACCATTGTTGGAAACTCTAAGTCATCCCAAGATCGAATCAAGCAATGAAAATAAGTGCGAATACAAACGACGAAGTTGCAAAATACTTACATCGATCGGTTGAGCGACGCGGCGATGAACAAAAAATCAACTTTCTGCCCACTGGAAGTCACGGTAGTGAGCTGCTGTAGTGTCTCCATTTTCGGCCATTGTTGGTCCTTCATCAAGCTCCAAGCTTCATCAAATGATTCCAAGCTCATGGGTGGACGTCCCTATCACCTTCGCATGTCTCTCGGAGTGCTAGCTCTCTTGATTTTTGCCAAAAAAATCAAACACTTTGCTTCCCATAGCTCACGGCAGTGAGCAAACCAGAGGAGAGAAAATGGCAGCCCCAAGGGCGTGAAGGAGAAGAGAGAGAGGAGAGAAAATGTGTTAATCAAATTGGTAATTGATTTCCTAAATCATTAACACAATTTTGGCTTTAAAAAAGTCAAATCATTAAAGCAATTAACCACTACATCAATCAATCAATCACATCAATCAATCAAATTGTCACATTACTCAAAGTGACATGTGATTTGACGCTTGATGTGATTAGCGATTTGACGCTCGATTTGACTTACGTACCGCACTCGAATTCAAAATGCGAATGCGCTCGCAAACAATCACGGGCTCGAGTTCGCTAATTCCAAATTAACGAATTTTCCGTTGCGACTCATTTAAATGATTATGCCTAGCGAAATCCCTATTCAATTCGCTTACAAATTAATTCTAAATTAACTCGTTCGCCCGAATTAAAATCTAATTTCAATTCCGCGTCGAAATCCAATTTCTTTTAATATATCAAAAATATTAATTTATCGATTAATTCCAAATTAATCGTTCTCTCTCTTTAAATGATATTTTATCCCAGATAAAATATCTCCGCAATTAATCCCAGATTAATTTTCTCTCTCATCTAATTAATCCCAGATTAATTAAAGTGCGAGTCATACGTCATCAGTGAATCTTCGGGAAGCGACCCATGAGATCCCCTGATATGTTGGCAGTAAATTCGGTTGTCTAACTATCCGAACACGTAAGTACCTAGTACTACGTTTGTACCGATTTACAAGACAAGGTTGGCTTATAGCAAAACGCCATGCCTACCCAATTCTCCAGAAATATCTTTACAGGAATATAAAGATCTATATCAGGCGTAGTATACGTAGTATTGCGTATTTCGATCCAGTATCGGATGATCACATGCAAGGTGTGGGGCTGGTACATTGTCTGCCCCGTACGAAGCATATATCGGATTACTAGCAACTAGTTTCTTTATTATCGGATAATCATGACCAAGTCATATTATCCCGATGGTTGCAACCCTTTAGAGAAACAGTTATGTATCCCTACGCGATCATCATCTCCATATGACTGGAGTGATACTTCCATCTCGACATCACAGCCAACACACTACGATTCTCAATATACCCAGAATAGGCGTACACAGAACCTATTAAAGCCCTGGACGACCGCAACCAAAGTATATTTATTGTCGTAAGTATTAGCGGTGCAAGTCTCAGGTTAAGACCAAATACACCTACCCTGATTGCAGACTCCCATAGACACATAGTCATACTACCAATGGGATGTTGGACAGTTATGACCTATAGCGTCACTGTTTGTAAAAGACATTGTGTTTTTGTACAAAATTAACTATGTATTAATGAAATTACCTTTTACCGTTTTGTAAATTTATTTACTTTAATATAAATGGTAGAAGTCCATATGATTAGTATCGGATTGAGATGATATGAGACAGTATCAATCCATAAAGATTTAATCATTAAATATCCCTAGTCGTAGTATTATCGAGATTGGACATCGATAATGCGGAATAGACTAGTATTGCACGTGTGCGCGTTGTGAGGGCATAACGGCATAGTTCTCATATATTTAAGTATAGGATACTTATGCAAGTGCGCTAAGAGGTTGTGTTTTACCGATGGTACGGAAAACAGCTTCGCTCTGGATAGACCCCGTGGAATCCCATTGGTAGTATGTACATGTGTCTATGGGAGTCCACGTCAAGGTAGGTGTATTTGGTCTTAACCTGAGACTCGCATCGCTAATGCTTGCGACAATCGGTAAACTTTGGTTTTGGTCGTCCAGGGCTTTAACAGGTTCTGTGTACGCCTCTTCTGGGTTTATTGAGAATCGTAGTGCATTGGATGTGATGTCAAGATGGAAGTATCACTTCAGACATATGGAGATGATGATCACGCATGGATTCAGAACTGGTTCTCTATAGTGTTGCAACCATCGGAATAATATGACAAGGTCATGATTATCCGATTCAAAGAGACTAGTTGGTTGATATCCGATATGTGTTTCGTACGGGGCAGACACTATTCCATCCCCAGGCCTTGCACGTGACATCTGATACTGGATCGCTATACACTATACTACGGTATACTACGCCTGACAAAGATCTTATATTCCAGTAAGAATCTTTCTAGAGAATTGGGTAGGCATGGCGCTTTGCTAGAAGCCAACCTTGTCTCGTAAATCGGTAAAAACGTAGTGCTTGGTACGTACGTGTTCGGATAAACCGACGACCGGATTTACTGCCAACATATCTAGAGATCTCTTGGGTCGCTTCCCGAAGATTCACCGATGACGTATGATTCGAACTCAATTAATCTTGGATTAATTACGGAGAGACTTTATCTTGGATAAAGTACTATTTGAAGAGAGAGAAAGATTAATTTGGAATTAATCATTAAAATAATATATTCGATATATTAAACGAAATTCGATTTCGACGCGGAATTAAAATTAGATTTTAATTCGGGCAAACGAATTAATTTGGAGTTAATTCGTTAGCGACGTGAATAGTAATTTTGCTATGCATGATTATTTAATTAAATTTGATTTAATTAACATCGAGACGGAAGTTCGCTAATTCGGAATTATCGAACCCGAGCCCGGGAGTGTTTGCGGGCCCACTCGCATTCGAAATCAAGTGGGGCCCACATGTCACATCAACCATCACATCACTTGTCATTTAATTCACTTTTGCGTGATGGGTTTTGGTGATAGTGTGTACAACACTCAAAGGCAAAGTATGGTGATGGATTTGTGTCATATACCAACCAAGGGTTTGGTATATGTTTTACAATTATTTTGACACAAATATAAATTGATTTTGAAATCAAAAATCATCACTTTCTCTCTTCTTCTCTTGACCGAAACTGTGACAGTTCACAGCTCTCCCATTTTTCTTCATTTCCTTGCAAAATAGTGGGAGGCTAGTATTGAATCAGCAATTTCATTCAGATACTTAGCAATACGCGCTTTCAAATTATTTCGTCAAAATTTATATTATTAGTTGGACTAATATAATGTTATTTTTCTATGTAACAGTTAGACTGTACCCATTATCGTTGACTAGATAGTTGGACTATCGTTGTCAAAATGACTGGAAAGGGAAATGTCCGTGACATAATCATGGGAGAGAATGTCTTTAAGGGCACTAACTTTGCAGATTGGGAGATGAACCTAAGGATAGTCCTTGGGGCTGAGAGGTTGTTGTATACCATAAATACACCTCTTGGGCCTAAGCCCACACCTGATCAGACACTTGAGCTGGAGCTTTGGAAGACTCACAGCGATGATTGTGACACTGCTCAGTCCATTATGCTTGCTTCAATGACTCAGCATTTCCGCCGCCAAAATAGGGACTTGGATCCTTATAACATGATGGCGAGATTGCAAGATCTGCATCGCTCTAACAAGATGATGCAGAGGTATGAGTTAGTTAGGAAGCTCTTTCACGCTCGCATGTCAGAAGGCATGTCTGTTGAGTCCCATATGGCGCAGATGATTGCTGACATCGATGAGCTAGCTACTATGGGGATAGTCTTTGAGGCAGAGATTACTGTAGACATGGTCTTGCAATCTCTCCCCGATTCCTGGAGACAGTTCATCATAAACTATAATTTGATGAACACAGAAGATACTCTTGGAGAGTTATTATCTACTCTCAAGGAAGCTGAGAAAGAGCTTCTCAAAGGAAACAAGCGCGAGGCGCACTTTGCTTCGACATCTCAGAAACCGAGGGCTGGGCCCAAGGCAACTGGAGGTGTGAAGAAAAAGAAGCATAAGGGAAAGGGCAAGGCCAAATCGTCAAAGGCTTCTGGGAAGCCAAAGGACAAATCTCAAGATGTTTGCCTACATTGCGGCAAGCGGGGTCACTGGAAGCGTGACTGCCGCGAGTACAAGGCACTCCACAAGGAGACAAAGGCGGGCAAGGCACCGGCCTCATGTATGTTTGTTATTGAAATAAACATGACTACTTCTAGTTTTAAAAATTGGATTTTTGATTCTGGTTGTGGCACTCATATATGTACTGATGTGCAGGATCTGCAGACTAGCAGGAGACTGGCTTCAGGAGAGATTGATCTGCGTGTTGGAAACGGGACACCTGTTGCTGTTTTGGCCGTGGGAACTTTTGTTTTGGAACTGCCCTCGGGGCATGTACTTGAACTAAATGACTGTTATTATGTACCTAGTTTGACTAGGAATATTATTTCTGTATCTATGTTAACCCAATGTGGGTATACTTTTGTATTTAGAAACACTGGGTGTTATTTATATAAAAATGATGTAGAAATTTGCACAGCTGTTGCAAATAATGGTCTTTATATTTTGAATATAAATCTATCTCCAACATATAATATAACAAACAAAAGGCTCAAAATGAGTAACAAAGATGAAACCTATAAGTGGCATTGTCGTCTGGGACATATAAACAAGACTCGCATATCCACACTTTCGAAGAGTGGGTACTTGGACGGATTTGATCCAAATTCATATGAAGTCTGCGAATCTTGCTTATTAGGCAAAATGCCTAAATCACCTTTTAGCGGTAAAGGTGAACGCGCCACAGAACTGTTAGCCCTCGTTCATAGTGACGTATGTGGGCCCATGTCTAGCCAGGCTAGAGGTGGATATGAATACTTCGTAACCTTTACGGATGATGCATCGCGTTATGGTTATGTCTATCTTATGAGACACAAGTCGGAAACTTTTGAGAAATTCAAAGAGTTTCGACACGAAGTTAAAAAACAGACAGGCAAGAGTATTAAGACATTGCGGTCGGACCGTGGTGGCGAATACTTGAGCAATGAGTTTCTAGATTACCTGAAAGAATATGGTATTCTTTCACAGTGGACTCTACCTCTCGATTATAATTAAAAGTGTTGCACACTTCCAGGAAGCTGCTGATATGGGAGTTTGGATCTTCAAGTGCACCACCCCTAAACTGCACCGACTGTTGAATCATCTGAATACATGTCTTGATATCGTATGTGTTTGCAGACAGAGGTGGCAGGACAATGCAAGAGATGAATCTGTCAACCACAGGGATTGTCCTATCCCGAATGGGAATTGGTGGTGCTTCTTCCAAGGGTTCAGGTTCCCGATTGTTCATGTTAAGCTGCACTTCTTGATTTTCTCAATTATCCATTCTCAACTGTCGGATGGTTCTTTCGATTTCTGGGTCAAGCAGAAGAATTTCACAGCTTCTACTTCGTTTCATGTAATAGCATTAGAACCTTACTTAGAACTAGAGTGAGAAAAATAATAAAAATAATAAAAATAAAAATGACTAGATACTAGCAAAGTACTTAGGCTTAAAATTAATAATAAAGGTTATAATAAGTCTTCGGCAACGGCGCCAAAAACTTGATCGCGATTTCACACGTTACGTAAGCACACATATCGCTCAAGTAATAAAAAAAGTTATCGATCCCACGATGACTTATCACCAACTTTACTAATTGTTAAGACAAATAACCTTCGATTATCTAATTAAAATTAAATGTGATTTTAATTTGAGTTTGAACTAAGGTTATTGCAAATATATATAACTTGGAAATTTGTAGAGATAATTAAGGAGAGAAAACATCCAGGGTTGTAAATCCACCCAGCATTATTCTAAAGATGAATTGGATATCCTATATTTATGTAATATATTAGCTTATAAACCTGGAACACTAAGATATCCACAAGCCTCTTCCGATGGTCGAGTGAAAATATCCAAAATAACTTAATTACTATATTTCTATATTAACTAAATCACCCTGAATTCATTAAGAACAAGTTCCAATTATGGCTACACCCGCCCTACAGTTATATTTCGATCTTGAAGGGAAATCCCAAAGATGAGATCCTCTGCTATTGAATCTAAGGCTAAACCTAAAATTCCTTTGTCAAGTTCATCTAAGTTTACCATATCAATCCTATTGGTGATCAAGAAATAGGAAGCATTAAGCATAAGATTCAATAAACAAACCCAAACATCACACAAAATATAAGAAAATCAATTTATAAGTTCATAAATATGGGTTTCATCACAACCCCATATTAAAGGTTTAGTTACTACACATGCTCAGAAACTCTAAATAATTAAACAAAAATAAACAAAACAATAAAGAAGTAAAGGAAAGAAGAAACTATGTCGAGATCGCAAGTCATTCGCTTCTTCATATTGAGTTCCTGTAATGTGCTCATTTGATGTGTTTTTGTCGTGTCCTTTAAAAGTCTCTTTTGGTGGCTGTAAAATTAGGTTATGAAAACTCCCTCTAGGTTTTGGGATGAGTTTTTGTATATATAGGAGGTCTGGGGGTCTTTCCTGCTCAAAATCTGAGTCTGGGCCGAATCTGGTACGTAGAACTGCATCGCGACTTCACCTTAAATTTTCTTCGACGGGTCTTGACGCGCCATGCTGGGCATCGCGACGCGCCACCTGCAGCAGCCTACTGGTTTTGTTTCTTCAGTTGCGCATCTCGAAGCGCAATATAGCGTTGGGATGCGCGTTTTGACTCTGAATTTGCCCTAAATTACTCTGTATTTTGTCGCTTTCATCCCTCGTTGATTCCATCGTGTCTCGATATTATTTTTACCTACAAAACGAACCCAAAACATATCAAAACACTCAAAAAACTCGAGATAACCCACAAAACATCAAGCTAGCGAGGCGGAAAATATATGCATATTAGTCACTCATCAGCTGTTGTGCTGCCGTTTTTGGAGCAAAAAATTTGGGAGCACATAGGGTTGATTCAGGATTATTTTTAGACATATTTTGTTGCATAAAAGCTGTCCTATAATTGCCTGAAGTTGCGAAAATTATACAGAAATATGTGTACTGCAGTGCGCATACAGAGCTGCTGTTTATGGCTAATTTCATGCGTGTTTCGGTTCTGTAAAATATGTCCAGCAGTGCCAAAATATTCCCACATCAGTTAGAAATATTTTGGGACTGACGGTAGTAATTTCTGATGCACAAAAGACTTCCGAAGAGGGCTGAAATCACAATATCGCAGGGTTGTGAAAATCCTGTAATTGCCACATATTGAAGAGAAATAAGAAAAAAAATCAAGGTTAATCACAGGACCTAGGTTCAAATTCCGCTGTGCAGGGATTTTTCCCATGAAGAGTCCGCGAGATCAGTTCCTACACTTTGAGGGATCTTAATATGCTTTTAAGGTAATTCGAGATATCATGGGTCTCACTGAAACAATAAAAATTTTAACCTTTATAATTCTTTATTTATCTTATTATAGACTCAAATGAGCTCTAATATAACTTACAGTTGAATACTTAAGAGGTAACATCTTATCTCCTACCTAATCTAAATATAATATAAAGATAAATAAATTAAGATAACATGTTTATCTCATGACATGCTTTATTATCTATTTATTATTCTAACTCCTAATAATCAAAAGCTAAATAAGAAAATAAAAAATATTTGTAACATCTCTTTCCCCATAAGAATAAATTAACTTTGTCATCAAGGTTCAAACATCAAGGGTAATACCATCAGGGTCAAACACTAGGATAGTCTCATTGTTGTAGACTCGTGACATAAGATTCAGTATCCGGAGTATTTTCATTAGCTGGAGTTCCCCAATGTGATTGGAAGATGCTATCATTTTTTATCATTTGCTCGTAGTGATCGGAAATGATTGACCTAAGTTCATTTTCTAACAGATCCAAGATTGATATGAGCTTAATGTATTTGTCAGCCATAACCTTGCTCTAGTAACAAGTTGTTACGTGCCTAATTTTAGAGCGCGAGTATATGATTCTTTGAGGGATCCTAATCTCCTTTTAAGATATTTCGAGATACCATAGACCTCTCCGAAATAACAAAAATTATAACCTTTATAATTTTTTGATTATCTTTTGAAAGGCTCATATGAGCTTTAAATAGCCAACATAGTCTAACACTTAATAAACAAAAGCTAAACAAAAATAACTAAAATATATCCGTAATATTCACGTCAAGGTTCAATTATCAAGGGTACCACTATCACGGTCAATTTTGACGTAATATTCAATTTCACGGAGCTTGATTTCTTCACTACCCTAACTCTGTTGTATGACTTTTCATACTCTTCCAGGGTCATCTCCTTTTTTCTCATACTTTTTTTTTTCTCCTTGATGACAACTACATCATTTTCATATTCAAACGACTTCTCAGCACTTGTGTTGTCCTCATTCTCAGCAAGCAACATATTTTTCAATATCTGAAGCAATTTCATCAGTTGGAGTTCCCCAATATGATTGGAAGATGCTATCTGTCATTTGCTCGTACTGATTGAAAATTATTGATATGAGCTAACTTTCTAACCGATCCAAGATTGATCTGAGCTTAATGCGTATGTCTGCGGTAACCTCGCTCTAATAATAAGTTTTTATGTGCTTAATTTTAGAGCGTATAACGAATTTGTATAGGATATTTCGAGGGATCCTAACCTCCTTTTAGAGTGATTCGAGATACCATGGACTTCTCTGAAACAACAAAAGTTATAATCTTTATAATTTTTTACTTATTTTATTAAACGCTCAAATAAGCTTTAAATAGCCAGCTTTACTTACATGAAATATCTTATCTCATTCTTGATCTAAACAAAAGATAAATAAAATAAAATAACATGCTTATCTCATGATATACTTTATTATCTATTTATTATTCTAACTCCTAATAATGAAAAAGCTAAATAAAAATAAATAAAACATATTGGTTATGTAGTGATTTGTATGATTTTGTTAACGTAAAACTCTGTTCACTTTAGCAGGGTGGTTAATAATCACTAAATTATAAGGAGTTATACGAAAACCTCCTCTCATGATACAATAGAATTATTATTGTTGATTTATGATTGGATCACAACAACCATGAACATTTTGTTAAAGAAAAAGTAACTTAAAACTGTTCATTCATTGCTTTACAACAAAAGTAGAAGTAGAATTGAAGAGTCACATGCAAGAAATATTTTTTTATCATCCAAAAATAGAGTGGGTCACCGTTCCGGTTCGGAACCAAAACTGAATCGGAAGGAACCGTTCGGTTCTGATTCCTTCAAATTCCGATTCCGAAATCGAAACCAGTTCCGTATGGTTCGGTTAGGGTTCCCACCTTAACCAAACCGTTGGAACCGGACGGTTCCAATATTAATATGATAAAATTTATGTTCAAATAAATAATTAATTTTAAGTTCAAGCTCTTTATTTTATTTTTAATTTAATATAATAAAATTCAAATAAATAAATTTTTTTATTATATTTATTTGATAATAATATCTAATTATAAAAAAATTTAAAAATTATTTTCCAAATTTTCCAAACCATAATTATTCGATCCGATTCCGATAGATCCGGGAACCATTCGATTCGGAAGTGAACCGAACCATTGGCCATGTCTATCCAAAAATACAATTTTTTGTTTCAGAATTATAAAAACGATTTCTGTAAATCAGACTTTCATTCGAACGTGTTCAAATAAGCAGACTTAATTATTTGTCATTCAAACTGTTCGAACGAGAACCCTTGTTGGAATTCAATGAACAGAATCTCGTTGGAACGATGTGAATTAATTCCAATAGGTATTAGCATTGTCACCCACGCACCCCGTTTTTTTGTGGGTCGCCGCCAAGGAGAGTAGCTAATCCATTAACACAAGATTTACGTTTTACAGATAACGAGCTCACCCCATTTTCATCATTCCTGCTTCCACCAACTCCATTTTCTTCCACAAGGAAAGGATGAATCTGGAAGAGGCTCATCCGTTCGACCCAATTTTGGTAACAAACCGACTGTTAGAATTGAAGGTTTTGATTGCCGAAATTGCATTTTCCCAGCATTAGCATAGAAGTCGAACCCCCCAAGTTTATAGAGAAAAAGGAGGAGCCAATGAGTAACATGTTTTTGAAATAGGAATAGTGATCAAGGGAAAAAGAGGTATCTTTTGTTTATTGTAGAAATGACATTTTAGAACAATTTGCATAAATAAGAAATATATTACCGTTCACCAAGATACAAAAAGTGAAACTGAGTTGAGTCGCGGACTAGGTCGCTCTCTTTAAAACGTTTCGCGGCTTTGCCCATGAATTTGTGCTAGCAGTAATCGGCCCCGACGTCCCCAGGACAAAACAATCCCAGATAAAAACTGTCTCAATCGGTTTTGCACAAAGCCGATTGGAATACCCACACCCAACTCTCGGATATTATGCTCGGTATCAAACAAAAACAAGAAAAAAATGCTCTTTTTCGTTTCCGCATGATTCAAAAATTGTGATCGCCATTGAAAGGGAAAATGCCATGCTCCATAGAGAGAAGAAAGTTATGCACACAGTGTTGTGTTTAAAAGGAAAATCCAAACAAAAATTGAGATCCAACCTTATCTAATCTGCGCAGACATGTTCCTAGATTTTCGATGAAGAGATATAAAGAAATGAGAGAAGTGTCAAGTTTTTGTTTTGGCTTGGAAGTGGTGTGTTATGATGTGTTCAATTGGGGATGAAGATGATCATCAAGCTCCCAAGTTTTTCTAGAATTGAATAAAATCAATCAAGGCACAAAGCTCGAATAGAGTCCAATTATACGTGGCAAATTTCCAAGCTTTGCATAACTGATGCCTTTAATTAGCCAATTTCCACCAAACTTCAAAACTGCCCAGGGGTTAGAATATGAGAGGAGAGCAACTTCATAAATAGAAATTAATAGGAAACATTTATAATTAATATAATAAAACCTATTGTAACTTAAACAATTATAACAATTTGATTTTTTTAATATCTCCAAAAATTAATTTCTTGTAACTCCCCGTATTTAAAACTTTTTATAACTTTTTATAATTAAAATTGATTTTTTTAAAAATTCACTAACAATCCCCCACTTGAATTTTAAAAAAAATATTTTCATCGAGCAATATAACATAAGATCGTGCATAAATAAAGGTGTCTTTCGACATGAACTTTTACATAGTGTTGACGATTCAGATTATACTAGAGTAACTCGTAGTTTTGAACTCTATCTCTGAAAACGTCACACACACAAACCTTTCAGGGTGTAGTAAAAAGCCCGAGCATTACGGTCGTGCTCGTATATCTAAGTATAGTGAATGCTCTAGAAATTTTTGCCTAAATTTTCATAAGAAGCGGCCATACTTCTACATTCACATAGGTGTGTCTATCAAGAGTACTCATGTAGCTAGGTACTCCACTCTACATAGAGTATATAACATATTAAAAGTTAAATAATTCATCATTCTATCGCTTCAGGATATCATGCTCTCGGAATGGAACTCACAAATAAATAAAAGCATGATTCATCACCACTTCATGACTTGTTATTACCCATTGAACCTATTTCTTGGGATCTTCAATCTATTAGGTCGGGTTACCATCATAAGTGATTGTCTAATGGCAATAGTCTCATTCTTTTCTAGGTATTGGATACCTTATCTCTCGCTAGTCATTTCATTAAAGGATCAGCTAAATTATCATCAGTCCGTACATGATCCATTCTTACAGCTCCAAAAGAGAGGTATTCTCTAACTGTATTGTGTATCTATAATTTCTTGCTGTTATAATAACAGTTCTGAATATTTGCAATAGCCGCGGTACTATCACAATGGATCAAGACAACTGGTATCGGTCTCTCCCATAAAGGGATATCTAATATCAAGCTTCTTAATCAAGCTGCTTCTTCACAAGCTGATGCTAGTGGTATCATCTCATACTCAAGGAAGCCTTGGAATCATCCGAAAGGGTGTTCTAATAAACATCGTTATGTCATTCAAGGACAACGAAAAACCTCTGATAATGTAATTCTAGGTTCATGGTCCTTTCCAGGTACCTTATAACCTCTCAATAGCATGTCAATGCTCATACCAGGTCTACTAATAAATCTACATAGTAATCCTACGACATATGCAATGTCAAGTCTAGTGTAATAAAAAACATAACATCAGTTATCAATGATGTTCGCATACTCAAATTTTCTAACACTGTCACCAATATTCTTGAACAATTTTACACTAGAATTATAAGGAGTACATGCAAATTTATTCTTAGATTCAATTTTTTTCATAACAATTTTAGAAGCCAACATCAACTTAAACAGAATTAACAACATGTATATTAAAAAAATAAACATATCAATATACAAACATTTCTCATGTTATTTTCAAACATTATTTATCAATTTCATTCACTAAAAAACCATAAGTAAAATATTAGAGGTAACCCCCCCCCCCCACTATTTCCAATTTATCATTGGAGGTCGAGCTCCCACTATTTCTTAATATCAAAGAAATTTTTTTCTTCATAGAAATATTATTCTCATATAAATAATAAAATTTATATATTTCTATTAATCTTATACTCAAAGTTATAGGTTCTCAAACCTTCCATATTTCATAAAATAAAATTTAAATTCCACATCACCAGTTCTAGCAGCTATAGTGGTTGGGAAACCACTCATCACATTATCTTATTTACAGCTTGCATATAACTCGAACAGAGCATAATCATAGTAGACATGACGAAAAGCGTCAGTGCCTACCCACCATCCCTCGAATCCACCAAACATGTTGATCTCAAAAATCGTAGTAACAAGTTGGTCTTCGGTAAGGTTCGCTTTTGGAGCAAAACTCTTTAACCGGTAGTTCTGGGCAATGTGCCCTTGTTTGCTACAGTTGTAGCATTTGAACTAACTATTGTTATTTCTTGAGGGAGGTTAATGATAGTTCTGGTTATTCCAATTTTGGTGATTATAGTTCTTGTGGTTCCAAGTCATGATCATTCATATTAAAGCAAATATCAGTTATGTATATATTTAAGACATTCTCAATGTTCCACATCAACACTGTAATTCTTAAAAAGACTAACTAATACAACCAAAGTAATCATGTTTTCAAGAATGACATATTTTAATCCAAAATCATTCAAATCAGTGTATGTATGTCCAATTCATTATAGGCAATATATTCCAAAAAATTTCTCAAATAATACTCACATGATAAGTATAAGAACTTTCAGAATATGACATTAGGCTATCAACCTCAATAATCTATATAGCCACTCATATTCTAGCACATTGAAAAAATTCCAATAAATAGTTAATAGCCATCAATTAAATTATAAATGTATTTAAACATTTCCTTGTAATTTCTTGAAATTGTTGGCAATTCTAAATAACCATCTCTATAAATTAACAGTCATTTCACCATTGCCTATTCTAGAAGTTCAACAGTTTCGTCAATCTTATCGTCCCTACATGACCCGCTAATCAAAATATCATATGTAACAATATCTGGTTCACAACCACTAGCAATCATCAATCTAAAAGTTTCATATGCGTTCATATTTAGCATAAATGATATTATCAAAATTATATACTCAAACATGCATATTCAAATACTGTTGATAAAATAAAGTATGTCATGCAACATATACACCAAATGTTTTTTTAAAAAAAAAACATCAATTCTAAAACATCAGCATGACTGTTACCACATGAAAGTCATTACTTCATGAATGTGCTTATAAAACTACATCAAAAGAGCTAACCATCTAAATATAAGGAATATCATAAGCATACCAACAGAAAATTTATTAAAACATACAATCCCACATGGTTGAACATCTAAACCAATAACCATGTATATTTTTTCATGTAAAAGCTCAATTCAAAACAACACTCTGCAGGATGCAAACATCAAATATTCCAATTTCATAAAGTATGAATATTTGTCAACACTCCGGATATAAAATATGTTAAAGCCAACTTTCTCACAAGCCTATCAATTCCCTTAAAATTCATTTCATGTATAATTTACTTATAATAGCACTATAAGAACAGTAATAAACATAACATAAGCAAATATGGCAGATCGATATCGTCTTAAAATTGTTAGAACAATTTGCACAAATAAGAAAGATATTACCGTTCACCAAGATACAAAAAGTGAAACTGGGTTGAGTCGCGAACTAGGTCGCTCTCTTTAAGACGTTTCGCGGCTCTGCCAATGACTTTGTGCTAGCAGTAATCGGCCCCGACGTCCCCAGGATAAAACAAGCTCAGATAAACATTGTATCAATCGATTTTGCACAAAGCCGATTGGAATACTCATACCCAGCTCTCGGATATTATGCTCGGTATCAAACAAAAACAAGAAAATAGTATCCACGAAAATACTAGTCTGATTATTCTCGGTTCTACAAGAAAACAGAAACAAATTTGACTGTTATGGAAAACATAATACAAGAAAACAATGCTCTTTTTCGTTTCCGCAGGATTCAAAAATTGTGATCGCCATTGAAAGGGAAAATGCCATGCTCCAGAGAGAGAAGAACGTTATGCACACAGTGTTGTGTTTAAAAGGAAAATCCAAACAAAAATTGAGATCCAACCTTATCTAATCTGCGCAGACATGTTCCTAGATTTTCGATGAAGAGATATAAAGAAATGAGAGAAGTGTCAAGTTTTTGTTTTGGCTTGGAAGTGGTGTGTTATGATGTGTTCAATTGGGGATGAAGATGATCATCAAGGCACAAAGCTCGAATAGAGTCCAATTATATGTGGTAAATTTGCAAGCCTTGCATAACTGATGCCTTTAATTAGCCAATTTCCACCAAACTTCAAAACTGCCCAGGGGTTAGAATATGAGAGGAGAGCAACTTCATAAATAGAAATTAATAGGAAACATTTATAATTAATATAATAAAACCTATTGTAACTTAAACAATTATAACAATTTGATTTTTTTAATATCTCTAAAAATTAATTCCTTGTAACTCCTCGTATTTAAAACTTTTTGTAACTCTTCATAATTAAAATTGATTTTTTTAAAATTCACTAACAATCCCCCACTTGAATTTTTAAAAAGAATATTTTCATCGAGCAATATAATATAAGATCGTGCATAAAAAAATGTGTCTTTCGACTTGAATATTTACATAGTGTTGACGATTCAGATTATACTAGAGTAACTCGTAGTTTAGAACTCTATCTTTGACAACGTCACACACACAAACCTTTCAGGGTGTAGTCAAAAGCCCGAGCATTACGGCCGTACTCGTATATCCCAGTATAGTGAATGTTCTAGAAATTTTTTCCTAAAATTTCATAAGAAGCGGCCATACTTCTACATTCACATAGGTGTGTCTATCAAGGGTACTCATGTAGCTAGGTACTCCACTCTACATAGAGTATATAACATATTAAGAGTTAAATAACTCATCATTCTATCGCTTCAGGATATCATGCTCTCAGAATGGAACTCACAAATAAATAAAAGCATGATTTATCACCACTTCATGACTTGTTATTACCCATTGAACCTATTTCTTGGGATTTCCAATCTATTAGGTCGGGTTACCATCATAAGTGATTGTCTAATGGCAATAGTCCCATTCTTTTCTAGGTATTGGATACGTTCTCTCTCACTAGTCCTTTCATTAAAGGATAAGCTAAATTATCACCACTCTGTACATGATCCATTCTTACAGCTCCAGAAGAGAGGTATTCTCTTACTGTATTGTGTATCTATAATTTATTGCTGTTATAATAACAGTTCTGAATATTTGCAATAGCCGTGGTACTATCACAATGGATCAAGACAACTGGTATCAGTCTCTCCCATAAAGGGATATCTAATATCAAGCTTCTTAATCAAGCTGCTTCTTCACAAGCTGATGCTAGTGGTATCATCTCATACTCAATGAAATATATACTTCGGTAGCCTTGGAATCATCCAAAAGGGTGTTCCAATTAACATCGTTATGTCCTTCAAGGATAACGAAAAACCTCTGATAATGTAATTCTAGGTTCATGGTCCTTTCCAGGTACCTTATAACCCTCTCAATAGCACGTCAATGCTCATACCAGGTCTACTAATAAATCTACATAGTAATCATACGACATATGTAATGTCACGTCTAGTGTAATAAAAAACATAACATCAGTTATCAATGATGTTCGCATACTCAAATTTTCTAACTCTGTCACCAATGTTCTTGAACAACTTTACACTAGAATTATAAGGAGTGCATGCAAATTTATTCTTAGATTCAATTTTTTTCATAACAAATTTAGAAGCCAACATCAACTTGAACAAAATTAACAACATGTATATTAAAAAAATAAACATATCAATATACAAATATTTCTCATGTTGTTTTCAAACATTATTTATCAATTTCATTCACTTAAAAACCATAAGTAAAATATTAGAGGTAAAACCCCCCACTATTTCCAATTTATCATTGGAGGTCGAGCCCCCACTATTTCTTAATATCAAAGAAATTTTTTTCATCATAGAAATATTATTCTCATAAATAATAAAATTTATATATTTATATTAATCTTATACTCAAAGTTCTAGGTTCTCAAACCTTTCATATTTCATAAAATAAAATTTAAATTCCACATCACCAGTTCTAGCAGCTATAGTGGTTGGGAAACCACTCATCATATTATCTTATTTACAGCTTGCATATAACTCAAACAGAACATAATCATAGTAGACATGACGAAAAGCATCAGTGCCTACCCACTATCCCTTGAATCCACCAAACATATTGATCACAAAAAGTCGTAGTAACAAGTTGGTCTTCGGTAAGGTTCGCTTTTGGAGAAAATCTCTTTAACCGGTAGTTCCGGGCAAGGTTCCATTGTTTGCTACAGTTGTAGCATTTGAACTAACTATTGTTATTTCTTGAGGGAGGTTAATGCTAGTTCTGGTTATTCCAATTTTGGTGATTACAGTTCTTGTGGTTCCATGTCATAATCATTCATATTAAAGCAAATATCAGTTATGTATATATTTAAGACATTCTCAATGTTCCACATCAACAATGTAATTCTTAAAAAGACTAACTAATACAACCAAAATAATCATGTTTTCGAGAATGACTTTAATCCAAAATCATTCAAATCAGTGTATGCATGTCCAATTCATTATAGGAAATATATTCCAAATAATTTCTCAAATAATACTCACATGATAAGTATAAGAACTTTGAGAATATGACATTAGGCTATCAACCTCAATAATCTATATAGCCACTCATATTCTAGCACATTGAAAAAATTCCAATAAATAGTTAATAGCCATCAATTAAATTATAAATGTATTTAAACATTTCCTTGTAGCTTCTTGAAATTGTTGGTAATTCTAAATAACCATCTTTATAAATTAACAGTCATTTCATCATTGCCTATTCTAGAAGTTCAACAGCTTCATCAATCTTATCATCCCTATATGACCCGCTGATGAGTGGTATTTATATCACTATTTCACACTCATTTAACCAAATATTTTGTATAGTTTCTTGAGTTTTGTGAATGTTTTGATGTGTTTTGTGTTATTTTGTAGACAAATAAAGTTTCAGGACATTCTGGAGGTGATTTGGGGCAAAACAGTGAAAATTGGCGAAAAAGGACATTTTTGTAATTTCTAGCGTCGCGACGCCCATAACTTCCGCGTCGCGACGCCCAGAATGCGCCGGAATTGCTAACATGCGCCGAGGACACGTGGACCAATCCGAAAGTTTGCTAAAGTGCGCCGCTTGCTAAAATGCGCCGATCATACTATCTTGCGCCTGCCGCGTGTCGCCATCACAACGGAGATGCTAAAATGCGCCTCTGCCACGTGTCGAGATCTCACGATGCCGACAATCGCACTCCAACACGTCAGCGTGACGTCATCAATGATGTCATGAACAGTGCCACGTCATCGATGACGTCAGCTTCATAATTGAGTTCCAGCCGCCATTACACGTGTCGACCTTATCCTCTTATCCGGATCGCTACGTGTCAAGCTGTCATCGTGCCACGTCGATAAATCCAGCGTCGCGACGCTGAGGTCCTTGGCGTCGCGACGCTGGAACAGTGAAAAATTTGCCTATAAATTCAGCGCGAAATTTCAGAATTTTGTACACCTCTCTCTCTCTTGAATTCTCTCTAAAGAGAGAGTTTCTCTCTCTAGAATTTTTATTTTTTTTATTTTTTTTAGTTTTTAATTTTTAGTTTTGTAAATAATTTTAATTACGTTTTGTAATAATAGTAATTTAATTTTTACTTTTTACTTTTTACAGTTTTTACTATTCACCATGTTGAAGTAATTTCCTCAGCTAGGGTGAAAGGTAATTCTTCTACTATTGCTATTTAGATTAATCTCCCTTAAAATAATATATTAACTATTTAAAATATTGACTTAATAAGGGATACCGCTATATTGGTCGGTTGGTAATTTAATTTTAATCTGATTTAAACCTGACTAATCACGGATACCGCCAGACTGGTCGGTTGGTAAATTTATTTTTGGTTCCGCCTTAATGGCTGGTTGGACTTAATTTGACTTAATCAGGATACCGCCAGACTGGTCGGTTGGATAATTTATCACAAGTTTATATATTATTTTATGGGAGATATCTAAATTAGTAGTAGTAAAAGTAATTCCTTTTACCTTAGCATTTTTATTTCATTTTACTTTTCAGTTTTAATTTATGTATTTTACTTTTCAGCATTTCTACTTTATGTCTTTTATTTTTCAGTTATTAGTCCTAGTTATGTGTTGTAACTAAATAGTTATCTGGGGTTGTAATAAATTTCAATATCACCGGTTTATAAGGGTTAGATTATAGTTTGGGTATTATAAAGATTTATTTATTGAGTCTTAATCTTAATGCTTTTTATTAATTGGCCATTAATAAAATTGATTAGGTAAACTTAAAATGAACTAGACATAGGGATTTTAAGTTTAAGACCTTAGACTCAATAACTCACGATCTTCCTTGAGGATATATAACCCTTTAATAGATTTCCTTACAGGATAGGAATATACCTGTCGGGCGAGGGTAGCCATAATTGGAACTTAATCTTAATGAATCCAGATAATGTGGTTGACATAGGAATATGGTTCAATTGGGTTATACTGGGTATTTGAATTTGACCATCGGAAGAGGCTTTTACATAATTTCGTGTTCCAGGTTAATAAATCATTGTATTACCCAACTATAAAATAATCACTTCATCTTTAAAATGATATTGGAATAAATCACAACCCTAGATCTATGTTTCTTTTGTTATTTTCCTTAGTATTTTCTTTTGTCTTTTTATTTATTTATTTATTTAGCAAAGTCTTTCAACCAAACAAACAAACAATCTCTCTCTTCTCCATTTAATTAGATATCTGTAAATAAATAGATTCAATAATTAATAACAACAGTAGGAATTAAGTCCTCGTGGGATCGATATTTTTATACTACTTGAACGATACGTGCGCTTGCGTTATACGTGTGTGTTTACGCCGGTCAAGTTTTTGGCGCCGTTGTCGGGGACTTATATTTCTTGAGTTGTTAATTTTGAAACTATCTAATTTACTTGTATCTAATTTTCTTTATTTTTATCTGTAATTTTTATTTCTTTTGTTTTCAGGTGATTAAAAAAATGGAACATTATTGGGAGATTGAAAGATTACGAGCTTTACAAGAAGATACACCCCAAATCTGGGAGCAACAGTCCAGTTTTCTGAGGCCTGTTGTTCAGCCCAATGACTATCAATGGATGCCAGAACCAAGTAATACTACTTTTGCTCAACAGAATTCAATGTGGAGATGTGACATATTTAATGGTAACCACCCAAGCGATTATTGCGAGTACAACTACAATTCAGGGTGGCAGAACTATCAGAATCCTTCATGGTATGATGAGCCAACATATTTCACAGAACCATCATATTTTCCATCTTATCCACCATCTTCCTTCGATCCTTATCAAGAACCAGAACCAGAACCAGCCGAAGAAGATCAATTAATTCACATGTTCAAAGAACAAGAAGCTCGATTTGATGCACAAATTCAGAGTAACGCAGAATCCATGCAGAGAATGACAGATCAGATCAGACAATTAATAGAAAACCAGAACATCATACCTCAAGAACCAGTTTCAGATGACACTGATGAAGCCTTCGAGAACCCAGAAATCCACAATGACACCTTAACAGAGGAGGAGGCTGAGCAGTATCAACAACCAGAGGTATCAGTTCAGGAACCCGAACTGGCAAAGTCTCGATTTGATTTCTATTATTCAGATTCTGACGAGGATGAAACTAAGCTGTTTGTACCAACTGCATCAAAAATTGAGGATGAAATTCTGTATCCTCAAAATGAAGATCTTGGAGATTCCATTGCACAAATGTTTGATGAAGATCTACCTGAGCTAATCATTTCAACCAAATCAGAGGATGAAGACCTAAAATCTAACATTTCTTTTCAGGTTGAAAATTTTGAAACATGTATTTCACAGATGACAGATGAAGAACTGAATATGAAAATTTTAAAATACATCTGTGAAGAAAAGGTGGAGCAAGAAGAAGAGCAAATGTCTGACCTTATTAAAGATCCAGAGCATTCAGGAAAAACATCGCTGTTTTGGGGAGTACTGATCAAAGAAACCACCCAGAAGCTTGACAGAATGGAATTTCCATTCCAAGTCAAGCATCATACGAGACCTCCTGATTTTCTTTCTTTCTTTGCAGGAACCACTGGAACAACAAGAAGTAAAAAGGTGGCACGAGCACTAAATATGACAAAATTCTTTTTGCTACTTTTCCGTTGGAAGAGACCATTCAAAAGCAACGCTCACGGGATTGTCCTTAATCGGACATCCAAAACAACATTGAAACCTCCTTAACAGATGATTTCAGTCACGTCTGGCTGAAGACGAAAAATTTAGCGCTAGCAGGGAGGCAACCCATGCAATTTATTGTAATTTATTTTTCATATTTTGTGTGAAATTTTTAATTTTGTGTGTTTTGCAGGAAAAATAAAAACGGAATTTTTCAGGACAAAGCAAGCCAGTACAAGCGGGATTTTCAAAATAAAAATTTGACAAAATCACGAAGATACAAAGTTGATCCGGGAGACGGCCAAGTAAAAAGACACTTCTTAAGAGGCGTCCCTATGGATTTATCCGTCACAAGACATGGTTTTGCCAAAAAAAAAAAAAAAAAAAAAAAATCCCGAGTCAAAACCCTAACCCTAAAAGACCGAGTGTCGCGACGCTAGGCAATTTTTGGCGTCGCGACGCTAACTCGAAATCAGAGACATAAGCAGGGTGCTGGCAGCATCTCCTTTCACTCTTCATCTTCTTCATCCTCAACCAATCACCTACCAAAAACCAGAAACCCATCTTCACCACCAGCCGCACCTACAACCGAACCATCATCAACCACACAAGCCATCCACCACCCTCGACCACCGCAAGCCAACCCACCGAGAGCCATCATTGCCGTGAGCAAGTCATCACCAGCCGAGCCGTGAACCAAAACCACACCGCCACAGCCGAGATCTACCAGAAACCAGAAACCCACCATGGCCGAGCCTATCACCAAGATTCACCTCGCCCAAACCGCAACCACTCACCAAACCAGCAACCCGTGACCGAGCCCTTCCTTCGCCGAGTCAAAACCGAGATCCACACCGTGAGCAGCCACCAAGAACCAAGCTTCGCCGAATCCACCGAAACTCAGCAGCCACCGACGCCGTGACCGAGCCTTTTCCTCGCCGAGTCAAAACCGATCTTCATCAACCACTCACGACCGAACAAAATCAAACCAGAGCCGTGACTCAACCGCCGTCACCGAGCCACCATCATCAACCACATCAGAAGCCATCACCTGCAACCAAACTGAGACAAATCAGCCCAGCCGCAACCATCGCCACTGTCTCGCCTGAACCGAACCACACAAGACCGACCATTACGGATCTTCAACCCAAAGCCGAGATACCCACACCGTGAATCACCAAGACAGTCACCAAACCCACGATCAAAACCTTCCATAATCAGATCTGATTTTTGTGGATAATTTGTGTGGTTAATTTTGAAATTGAATGTTACAGGTTTTGAAATTTTGGCAGTAAAAGGGGGATAATCGAAAATTGAATGAGTTTGTGGTTGATTTTGTTGAAATTGGAGGATTGTGAATTTGGAAATTTAGCGGTGAATAACTGGCTGAATTCTGAGTCAGATCGATGGAATTTTGTAGAATTGGGGGCGAAGTTTGACATTGTGGTGATTTTTGAAGTGTTAGTTTTAGGATGAATTTGGGGAGATTTTAAATTTTTAGAGGAGATTCTGTCGAAATTTTCACTAAAAAAATAGTCAATTATCGATCGTGGTAAAAAAAATTTGGACATAAATTTTTCCTATCGGTAATTTTTCCTGTAAAATTTCAGCTGACTATGTATTATCTTCTAAACTCTTTTGTGTATACATAGTGTGAATTTTTTAATTTTGTGTGTTATTTTTGTAGGGAAAAGCATAAACGGAGCATTTTTAGACAGAAGGAATTGTGTTTCGCAATCAAAGAAAAAAAAGAAACAATTCATTAGCGATGGCTGAGTAAGGAATGAAATCCTGAGACACATCCTAATGAATTTATACTGAGCGAGTGGCGTATTGCGTACACAATTCCGTTGCCTTAATTATTGCTTTGATTCACTTTTCTTTTGTAATTATCTTTATTTTCGTAGACAGGATCCAGACTTTTTGACCTTTCACGATTCATTTTGTTGTTTAGCTAACAAGCTTCCTCTGGAAGATACTTGTGCTATTATTGTATTCACCCTTTTCAGATACTATAAATTCAACTCATCATTGCACTTTTGAAGACATCGAGAGTAAAAAATGGAAACCACTTCAAGAAGACGAGTTGAAAACATTTGTGTGTTTTGCGGTAGTACTGTTGGTACTAAACCACAATACATAGAAGCAGCACAGGAATTGGGTCGAGTCTTAGCTGTAAGGAATATGCACTTAATATATGGAGGAGGCAATCTTGGATTAATGGGGATCGTTTCAAAAGCCGTACAGGAAGGAGGCAGTAACGTTTTGGGAATCATCCCAAAACCATTGGCAGAGGCAAATCTTATTGGATCATCAAACGGAGAGGAATTGATCGTGCCAGGTATGTCTGAACGACTGGTAGAAATGATTAACCGTGCTGATGCTTTTATTGCTTTGCCAGGTGGCTTGGGCACATTGGAGGAAATTTTTATTGTACTATCTTGGGCGAACCTAAACATACACCAGAAACCAATTGGGCTGTACAACGTTGATGGGTTTTATGATTTTCTTTGTGTGTTTCTTGATGATGCTCGGAGAAATGGGTTCGTGTCGAAACCTATGAAAGAACTCCTCTTTACTGCCAGAACTGCTCCAGATCTAATTGACCAACTCATAGCCTATGAACCAAAAGTTGACCCTATCATATCAAAGATAAATTGGTCTGAGGACGATCGTGGTAAGAGGCGTAGAATTAATCTGGATCTTAACCTTTAATTTCCTGTAGATTTTCAGCTAACCAGGTACAACCTTCTAAACTCTTCTTCTACTGTTTAAGACATTGGGGACAATGTCTTATTTAGGTATGGGGGAGGAAATTAGTTGATTAGTATCTTGTTTTTAGTTTGTGTGTTATTTTATTTTTAGTCCTAAATTTTTCGAAAAATACAAAAAAAATTGAAAAATTTTCAAAAATTACAAAATATTTTGCATTTTTTGTGTTTTTATTTTGACTAAAAAGGTGAAATTGGTAAAAGATAGCCGAGTAAGGAATTTCCGCTCCTGAGACGTATCTTAAACCTATTTCGAAACAAGTTAATTTTTGTTTATTTCATTTTGAATTATTTAATTTGTAGATTCTCCATAAAACGGACTAAAAGGAATCTTCATATGTTCAGTTAGCAAATATTATCAACATATATAGTAACATACGGACATGAACTAAAATTGAAAAGTTTGTAATATTCCGTGCTCTAGTTTAATTGGAGGAAGCATCTATAAATAGTAATGGAATAAAAAAAAAAAAAAAAAAAATTTCTGATGTACAAAAATAAAGTATCTAAGATCCGGGTTATTAAGTCTGTAAGGGTGTTTTAACACCTAGTGCCCTAAAACCAACTGGTTTGGGAGTCATTGGCCCAAAGCTCGCTACATGGATCGAAAATGCTACAAAAAAAATATATATTTATATCTGAAGTCTGAGTAATTAAGTTCGTAGGGGTGTCTTAACACTTGGTGCCCTAAAGCCAACTGGTTTGGGAGCCACCGACCCAAAGCTCGCTACATAGACGGAAGGTATTGTATATAAATAAAAAGTCAAAATTCAGAAAAGCAAAGAAAAAAAAAATCAGAAAAATCAGAAAATTATTCCATTGCTACAAAAAAGGTGTGAAATCTGATAGAACTTTAGGACAAAAATATTACTCTCTTATCAACTGCACTTATGACTGTTGTGGGCAAAAATGAGTTGATTAATATTTTGTTGATTGTGTATATGAAGAATGGTAAAAATAATCGGAGAATTTACTTATTCGGTAATTTAGAAAGAAACAAAACAACTAGTAACTTGTAGTAGAAGTTTCACCTGATTAGTCACTAACTTCTTTATTCTATTTTCTCTTGTCTTTTTGCTTTTGTGTGCATTAGTTTTAATACATTTTTACTTTTGTAAAATGTTTGTGGGTATCATTGCTGTAAACCCTCACGAGACTACACTCGTCCACTAGGGACACCTAGGGGTTTAAAGGCTTGTTGCATATGCTAAATGCAACCGTGATCCCTACGAAAATGGCTTAGTTAAATTTTATTATGTTATTTTATTCTGTATTTTGCTCGAGGACTAGCAAAATGTTAGGTTTGGGGGTGTGATGAGTGGTATTTATATCACTATTTCACACTCATTTAACCAAATATTTTGTATAGTTTCTTGAGTTTTGTGAATGTTTTGATGTGTTTTGTGTTATTTTGTAGACAAATAAAGTTTCAGGACATTCTGGAGGTGATTTGGGGCAAAACAGTGAAAATTGGCGAAAAAGGACATTTTTGTAATTTCTAGCGTCGCGACGCCCATAACTTCCGCGTCGCGACGCCCAGAATGCGCCGGAATTGCTAACATGCGCCGAGGACACGTGGACCAATCCGAAAGTTTGCTAAAGTGCGCCGCTTGCTAAAATGCGCCGATCATACTATCTTGCGCCTGCCGCGTGTCGCCATCACAACGGAGATGCTAAAATGCGCCTCTGCCACGTGTCGAGATCTCACGATGCCGACAATCGCACTCCAACACGTCAGCGTGACGTCATCAATGACGTCATGAACAGTGCCACGTCATCGATGACGTCAGCTTCATAATTGAGTTCCAGCCGCCATTACACGTGTCGACCTTATCCTCTTATCCGGATCGCTACGTGTCAAGCTGTCATCGTGCCACGTCGATAAATCCAGTGTCGCGACGCTGAGGTCCTTGGCGTCGCGACGCTGGAACAGTGAAAAATTTGCCTATAAATTCAGCGCGAAATTTCAGAATTTTGTACACCTCTCTCTCTCTTGAATTCTCTCTAAAGAGAGAGTTTCTCTCTCTAGAATTTTTATTTTTTTTATTTTTTTTAGTTTTTAATTTTTAGTTTTGTAAATAATTTTAATTACGTTTTGTAATAATAGTAATTTAATTTTTACTTTTTACTTTTTACAGTTTTTACTATTCACCATGTTGAAGTAATTTCCTCAGCTAGGGTGAAAGGTAATTCTTCTACTATTGCTATTTAGATTAATCTCCCTTAAAAATAATATATTAACTATTTAAAATATTGACTTAATAAGGGATACCGCTATATTGGTCGGTTGGTAATTTAATTTTAATCTGATTTAAACCTGACTAATCACGGATACCGCCAGACTGGTCGGTTGGTAAATTTATTTTTGGTTCCGCCTTAATGGCTGGTTGGACTTAATTTGACTTAATCAGGATACCGCCAGACTGGTCGGTTGGATAATTTATCACAAGTTTATATATTATTTTATGGGAGATATCTAAATTAGTAGTAGTAAAAGTAATTCCTTTTACCTTAGCATTTTTATTTCATTTTACTTTTCAGTTTTAATTTATGTCTTTTACTTTTCAGCATTTCTACTTTATGTCTTTTATTTTTCAGTTATTAGTCCTAGTTATGTGTTGTAACTAAATAGTTATCTGGGGTTGTAATAAATTTCAATATCACCGGTTTATAAGGGTTAGATTATAGTTTGGGTATTATAAAGATTTATTTATTGAGTCTTAATCTTAATGCTTTTTATTAATTGGCCATTAATAAAATTGATTAGGTAAACTTAAAATGAACTAGACATAGGGATTTTAAGTTTAAGACCTTAGACTCAATAACTCACGATCTTCCTTGAGGATAGATAACCCTTTAATAGATTTCCTTACAGGATAGGAATATACCTGTCGGGCGAGGGTAGCCATAATTGGAACTTAATCTTAATGAATCCAGATAATGTGGTTGACATAGGAATATGGTTCAATTGGGTTATACTGGGTATTTGAATTTGACCATCGGAAGAGGCTTTTACATAATTTCGTGTTCCAGGTTAATAAATCATTGTATTACCCAACTATAAAATAATCACTTCATCTTTAAAATGATATTGGAATAAATCACAACCCTAGATCTATGTTTCTTTTGTTATTTTCCTTAGTATTTTCTTTTGTCTTTTTATTTATTTATTTATTTAGCAAAGTCTTTCAACCAAACAAACAAACAATCTCTCTCTTCTCCATTTAATTAGATATCTGTAAATAAATAGATTCAATAATTAATAACAACAGTAGGAATTAAGTCCTCGTGGGATCGATATTTTTATACTACTTGAACGATACGTGCGCTTGCGTTATACGTGTGTGTTTACGCCGGTCACCCGCTAATCAAAATATCATATGTAACAATATCTGGTTCACAACTACTAGCAATCATCAATCTAAAAGTTTCATCTGCGCTCATATTTAGCATAAATGATATTATCAAAATTATATACTCAAACATACATATTCAAATACTGTTGATAAAACAAAGTAAGTCATGCAACATATACACCAAATGTTTTCAAAAAAAAAACATCAATTCTAAAACATCAGCATGACTGTTACCACATGAAAGTCATTACTTCATGAATGTGCTTATAAAACAACATCAAAAGAGCTAACCATCTAAATATAAGGAATATCATAAGCATACCAACAGAAAATTTATTAAAACATACAATCCCACATAGTTGAACATCTAAACCAATAACCATGTATATTTTTTCATGTAAAAGCTCAATTCAAAACAACACTCTGCAGGATGCAAACATCAAATATTCCATTTTCATGAAGTATGAATATTTGTCAAGACTCAGGATATAAAATATGTTAAAGCCAACTTTCTCACAAGCCTATCAATTCCCTTAAAATTCATTTCATGCATAATTTACTTATAATTGCACTATAAGAACAGTAATAAACATAACATAAGCAAATATGGCAGATCGATATCGTCTTAAAATTGTTAGAATAATTTTCACAAATAAGAAAGATATTACCGTTCACCAAGATACAAAAAGTGAAACTGGGTTGAGTCGCGGACTAGGTCGCTCTTTTTAAGACGTTTCGCGGCTCTGCCAATGAATCTGTGCTAGCAGTAATCGGCCCCGACGTCCCTAGGATAAAACAAGCCCAGATAAACATTGTCTCAATCGGTTTTGCACAAAGCCGATTGTAATACTCATACCCAACTCTCGGATATTATGCTCGGTATCAAACAAAAACAAGAAAAAAATATCCACGAAAATACTAGTCTGATTATTCTCGGTTTTACAAGAAAACATAAACAAATTTGACTGTTATGGAAAACATTATACAAGAAAACATTGCTCTTTTTCCTTTCCGCAGGATTCAAAAATTGTGATCGCCATTGAAAGGGAAAATGCCATGCTCCAGAGAGAGAAGAAAGTTATGCACACAGTGTTGTGTTTAAAAGGAAAATCCAAACAAAAATTGAGATCCAAGCTTATGTAATCTGCGCAGACATATTCCTAGATTTTCGATGAAGAGATATAAAGAAATGAGAGAAGTGTCAAGTTTTTGTTTTGGCTTGGAAGTGGTGTGTTATGATGTGTTCAATTGGGGATGAAGATGATCATCAAGCTCCCAAGTTTTTCTAGAATTGAATAAAATCAATCAAGGCACAAAGCTCGAATAGAGTCCAATTATAGGTGGCAAATTTGCAAGCTTTGCATAACTGATGCCTTTAATTAGCCAATTTCCACCAAACTTCAAAACTGCCCCGGGGTTAGAATATGAGAGGAGAGCAACTTCATAAATAGAAATTAATAGGAAATATTTATAATTAATATAATAAAACCTATTGTAACTTAAACAATTATAACAATTTGATTTTTTTAATATCTCCAAAAATTAATTTCTTGTAACTCCTCGTATTTAAAACTTTTTGTAACTCTTCATAATTAAAATTGATTTTTTTTTAAAATTCACTAACAGGGCACTTCATTTCTTTGTAGGTAATTACGTGTCCTGTAAGTAAACTGAGTTGTTGGGCACAAATAATCGAGAGAGCTAATTAGGTTTTAATTCTTAGGTTTTCCACGGAGGAAAGCCGTTTGGTTGATATTATGTTGTGAGGAAAGAGTCTTTTTTATTTCTTTTCTGGGTTTATTGAAGTTTCAGTAAGCGGCTTACGGAAACAAACTGTACAAATCTAGCTGCTATTTCTTTTCTGGGTTTTGTGTATTGGTTCTGTTTTTCTGTTTTTCCTGGTTTTTATGCTGTGCTGTTCCTTTGCTTGTGTTTCAAGCCAAATATGATCGCAGCCCAGAAATGCTGGTAGCGGTTCAATCAGTTTTCTCTTCTAGTCAGTGAATAATGACTTTCATTGAACTTCCCTTGAAGAGGCCTCTTTTTGTTTTTTAATCATTGGATGTGCATATCTCTGTTCTTGCAGATCCATCAACCATATCATCTTTTCTGCTCTTTTATACTTTTCTTGGGACCAACATCATGGCTCATAAGCTGCCATTAATGGCATAAAAATATTTGTTTCCATGGAGGAAGTGTGTATAAATTGAGACTTCTTCAAATACTTTTCAGAAGAGTACCACTTTATGTTTTGAGTATTGAGTGATGTCTGTTTTATTTATATTTCAAGCCAAAACTGTGATTGGTAATGGTTCAAAGAATTTGAAATTGCCATCAATGGTAACATAACATTTCTTTTAATTTTGGGTGAAATGATTATTTATAAATAAAGAATAATTCAATTACTAAATAATCACAGATTTTAAGCTAGTTCAAGTTTTCTCTGTCTAAACACAAGTGATTATGCATCTTAAAAGAAAGATTTTGAAGTGGTTAGGTAGTGCAGGGCTCAGGATCTAGTCTTCAGGTCGTGGGTAGACCCGGCCACGGTTCCGGTTCGGAACCGGAACCGTTGGCGACCGGTTCGGTTGGGGTTCGTCCCCAACGCGAATCGGTCGGAACCGGTGGAACCTTACGATTCCACCGGTTCTACGGTTCCAACAGGAACCCTACCCCCCAACGGCTACTAGCCGTGGGGGGGGGGGCAGGGCAGGGAGCCAACGGCTAAAAAATTTATAAATTAAAATATAAATTACTAATATATCCCTAATAATGGTAATAAAACAGTTATATTTAGGGGCATTTTTGGTATCAAAAAAATCTATAAATAGGATTCATTTTTCAATATTTCAACACACCAAATTCTCAACTCTCTCATTTCCTACAATTCTCTTATTATCAATCTCAATTTCATACAATTCTTTTATTCTCAATCTCAATTCAATTAGTTGTTAATTTGTTAAAATTTTAACAATTATTCAATTTTCTTATTTTTCTTCCTAATTTCTCAAACGAAAAATGGCAAGCTCATCTGAGAACATAATGTCAAATATGCCAACCCAAGAGAGCGGCCCTAGTGTCAGTGCACAATCACGGAGAAGAGAAGTTAAGGCTCGGTCCTCGGATATTTTCAAAATTCATTTTAATTTGGAACGCCTAGAAGATGATTCACAACGAGCAATTTGCAACTATTGTGGGGTTATCTATAAATTTTCAGGTGGATACGGCAATATGATCAAGCACATGAAAAAGCATCATCCGGTTGAATTTGGCATTGATACGACGCAAACTCAAATGGCCAAGTACGCATCATCAAGTAGAGGTATGAGTGCTTTAGATTTATTTAAATATTCTGATGCAAAAAATAGAGAAGAATTTGCGAAATTAACTTGTATGGCACATCTTTCTTTAAGCTTTGGTGAAAAACTTCATTTTACTAATTACGTGCATAATGCTTTAAATCCTGCTGCATGTAGAATGACTCGAAACACAACAAAACGTCATATTTTTAAATTATACAAAGATGGTAAAATTATTTTAAATGAAATATTTAAAGAGATGAAATGTCGTATTTCTGTATGTTCTGATATTTGGAGTGACCATTGACAAACACACTCATACATGAGTGTGACTTGTCATTGGATTGATGCATCATTTACCATGCAAAAACGACTTATTGCATTTAGAGTTTTTGATGACCAACATACTGCACATAATATTTATAGAATGATGAAGGTAATTTTTGATGAATATGGTTTAGGAGAAAAAATTTTAACAATTGGATTTGATAATGCATCTGCAAATATTGCATCCATCAATGATTTAAAAGAAATATGTCAACCAAATTTAGGGGGTCGGTTTTTTCATATTCGTTGTACATGTCATGTCCTCAACTTACGTGTGCAAGACGGTCTAAAATTATTATCACATTCCTTGATCCAATTAAAACGGCACTTAACTGTATTTGGTCATATTCTCAAGTTAGGAGAGAATGGACGAAGTTTTGTAAAATAAATGGTATTAAACCGATAAAATTTTCAAGAGATGTTCCAACACGTTGGAATTCAACTTATTTTCTTTTATGTCAAGCATTTCAATACAAAGATGCATTATGTAGTTTTTTTTCTCAACATGTTCAAAATATCACACTCTATCCTAGTCAATGGGATATTTGTGAAATTTTTTTAGATATTTTAAAAGTTTTTAATGATGCTACTTTAGTTTTTAGCGGTGTTTATTATCCTACATCACATTTATTTCTTCTTGAGAGTTTAAATATTGTTGGCACTCTCGATGAGCATGTTGACAGTAGCGATCCTAATGATATTGTTTTGTTAGAAGCCATTACTGTTATGAAGGTAAAATGGTTGAACTATTTTAGAGATATTCTTTTACTTTATCTTATTGCTGCTGTTTTTGATCCTAGAGTTAAATTAGAAGGTTTGAGTGGTGCTTTACAAGCTTATTATGGTTATTTAGGAATATTATATGAAATTGATATTACTAGATTAATGACGAAATTAAGAAATGATTTAATTGAGTTATTTAATGATTATATTGTAAGATATAACTTAGGAACATTAGGTGAATCTAGTAGTAGCGAACCGATAATTCAAACAAGACTTAGCGCAGAGGATCGTTGGTTATTGCAACGAAATAAAAAAGCTAGGGATAAGACAACTAATAACCCTGAATTAGATAATTATTTATCTACAAATTTTGAGTTTTCTAATGAAAGCTTATGCATTAAAAATTTTAAAATCCTTGAATGGTGGAACCGGCATCAAAATATATATCATGTTTTATCAATTATTGTTAAAGAGATATTGGCAGCACCTATTTCCACCGTTGCGGTTGAGCAAGCCTTCAGCTTGGGAGGTAATATATTGGAAGTTAGACGATCTTCATTATATCCAAGCACTCTAGAAGCAACAGCTTGTGTGGATGATTGGACTCGAGCTGATCTGAGACAACAAGAAGATGCCCCCGATGATTTTGAAGATTTGTTCGATAATGCATCTGCAACAACAAGTGCAAGCGGAACCGGAGTTGAAGGATCAACTGATAATGATGATTGATAATTGAAAAATTGTAATTTACATTTTACAAAGGGGATATGTCTTAAAATTGTAATGGAATTACATGAGCTTTGATTCCTCTCACTCTTGGAGGATAAGTAGGCAACTTAAATTTTTAAAAATTTAAGCTCAAGCCCTTCAATGTAATAAATTTTTTTATTTATAAAATTAATCTCATTTATTTTAATTAATTTTCAAAATTAAAAAAAAAAAGTTAGGAACCGAACCGGTCGGTTCCCGTTTCCGGTTCCACTTAAGTGTGGAATCGGAAACCGGCCGGTTCGGTTCGGTTTCGAACAGCCGGCCGGGTCTAGTCGTGGGTTCGAATCCATGAAATGTATTTCTTATAAAAATCTGGGACAACAGTGGATTTTATGAGTTCCACTTAAATCGGAGTCGGATGATTTGACGGTGGGTTTCCAAAAAAAAAAATTAAATAAGCAAGTACTAACTCGATAAAAATCAAAGGCCATATGATTAAATGCATTTCAAAAATCAAAAGCAATTCAATCAAAACAACAGATGTCATCTTTCCAATTCAACTAACCAAATAATAAAATAGCAATAACAAAATCAATAAATCAGAGCAGTCCAGTGTGTATGCCTGCTTTCACCATCCCTATTTCCCAATCATTACTCAATCTCTCAGCTTCTAATCTCATTTTCTCTAAACGAATATTGGATATCTCTTTCTGTGTTTGCTTGTTAAGTTGCTCCACATTTGCCTTTTGGTTATCGATCTCATTAGCTAGTCTATCAATCTCCTTAGATAGATTAGTCTTCTCAAAATAGCAGTAGGAAATGGTTTGGAACTTAAGTAATTCAGTATGAATAACAATAAATCTTTGACAAACTTGCGCTATCCTCTTCCAATGATCAAAGATAAACTCAACTCTAAACCCTGTGAGGTGAGCCATGTGGAAGATTTTCCACCAAGTGCAAAGTAAGCGATCGTCGACGTCCTGAATCATAGTGTTACACATGCTATGCACAGTCGCACAGAGATACACAATCATAAACATTTTCAAGTTAGAGAGCCCTTGGTCTAAATTGCAACTGGAACCGATATCTCCATACTTATCGAGCACATTTTTAAGAATGCCGGCAAACCTTGGAATGGTTTTATAACCTCTCACATCGACAACCTCGCACTTATAATCCTCATCTTGCAATAAACCCATTCTGTCGTCGTCAGAGATAACTGCCAAATACTGTAAGAAGCCTTCATGATACAAATAAACAGACTTTCCTGAAGTACCTACTTTACCTTCCTGCCCAGTTCGGGAAAATTTGTTAAGAATCTCTTCCTTTTCCTCTTCGAGAGCCTGTAGTATTTCCTTCAATTTCTGTTCTTCCTCATCTGTGAAGGAATCCACATCATTGAAGGTCAAGCTTTTACTAATCTTCTTAACAGTACTTCTCAACTGGACATCTCTGTGCTTTTTCTGCGGAGCAAGTATTACCTATTAAGAATTCAAGTAAGTTTAAACTATCTGAACCAATATAATGCTTATATGAGTGTATTATAGTTTTTGAAAACAATATCGAATGAAACTATTGGAGTAAAAAGATTTTTGGAAGAATATTTAGCAGGCATACCTCAGAAATCAAGCAGACAAACTCTGCAACAAAATCGCATTCGGTACAATAATAAACACATACTTCAGGGTCTCTTTCCTCCTCACAAACATCACAAATTTGCCTATCATATTCATCGTCATCAACAATATCCACAAGGGTCAATGAATGTATGTGACTACTACATTCAATAGTTTGTGGCAGGGGAGAACGAAAAAGATAGACAATGAAGTTGCATTTGACACAATTCTGATCCAATGCACCGTTAGTGGCAGATATATACTTTCTGCATTCCGGGGTGTGTTGTAACTTTTGAAATAGAGTAAGAGTATGCACATTACCCTCAAATTTATCTGTAAGACTTAGTGAAGCGCAATCAACATCCATAACGAAACAATAATCACACTGGTAAAAGAAGCCACGCAAATTTTTGTTACAAGAACCGCATTGATGGTATTTTGTGCCCTTGTCTGGATGAGAGTTGAGAGTCAGAGGATGTCTATGGAAGAGATGTTGAATCTGCCTTGGCAACTCGACACAGGATTTGTGGAGGTAAAAGCTGCATGGATCGCAACCATATGCTGGGTAGGCTTGGATCAATTCCTCGCATGCATAGCATAAAATATCATCATGATTCCTCTCATTTCCAACAAGAAACAAGAAATGGTCGTGGCTGAAATGTTCTAGTTTCTCTCTTTCGTCTAATGGCACCTGAGTGACTACACAACGCACATGCGCGTAGTACTCACATTCAACACAAGAATAAGAGGGATGATTTGGATTTCTTTCTTCCTTGCATACGTCACAATAAAGAAGGCCATAATCATCTTTGATAATTGTTTCAATTGTAACAGTCAGAGTATGGTTGTGATGCGGATGCACAACAGTTGGTGGTAGGGAGTCTGGACCACACTGGACATGAAAATCGAGGCCACACTCGACACATCGGACAAAGAAGGTACCCTCAATTTGACAACGACATGCTTGGCATTTGCCTATAAATGACATATTCTCTACTAGAATGACAAGATGCTGGTGGTCTTCGTACTTTATATTGGGCTTCAAAAGTACACATTCAAGATGCAAGTCGAAATCACAACCATTACAGCGATAGCGCATACCTGGATTAAAAGGAAAGTCACATGCATCACAAATATTTGCATTCGAAGCTTTATTTTCTTGGAGTGTCAAATAATGGCGTGGATGAAATGGGTGTCGGACTTCTTGAGGCAATTCACCACAGGATTTGTGAATATAAAACAAACATGGGGCGCAACCATAGCTCGGACCATGGATGTTCTTGTAGCATAACTTACATTTCATATCACCCACCTCTAAAAGAGTCAAGTGATGGTAATGACTATAATGTCCGATTAGTTGTCGATCTTCATCGTATGTACACTCGTCACTGCAGGTTTTCCATTTTATTGAAGGATGTTGTGAAGCGCAGTCAAGATCCAGATCGAAGTCGCACGTCTCACAACGATAAATAAGATCATCTAAATGTGTACCACAAGCTTTGCATACACCTTGTTTAGAATCAGAAGAATCCTGAAGAGTGAGATAATGTGAGTGCGATATATCATATATCACCTTCGGCAGCTCGAAACAGGATTTGTGGAGATAAAATATGCAATCGTCGCAACCATATGCTGGGTGGGCCTGGATCAATTTGTTGCACGCGTAGCAGTTGATATCATCATTTATGTTGTCTTCAAGAAGAAACAATAAACAATTGTGAAAGAAATATTTTACTTTCTCTCTTGGATCGAGTTGTATCTCAGACTCAGCGATTACACAACGAACATGTGAGTAATACTGACATTCAACACAACCATAAGAGGGATCTTTTGGTTCTATTTCATCCTTACAAATGTCACAATAAAGATCGGAATCATCTTCGATTAGTGTTTCTGTAGTAAGGATAAGAGGATGATCATGATGCTCATGCACAACCATTGATGATGGTAGCGAGGCTGGGGCGCCACATCGGACATGAAAATCGAGGCGACACTGTACACACCGAACAAAGAAAGTACCTTCGATTTCGAAACCGCATGCTTGGCATTCACTTTCATAGTACATGTTCTCCACTAGAATAACAGGATGTTGGTGTCCTTCGTACTTTATGTTTGACTTTAGAGACATACATTTAGAATGCATGTTAAAGTTACAGTCAACGCAACGGTAGTGAATGCCTCTATCAATTTTGGAGCAACACGCAGCACAGTAATACTCCTTCCCCAAACTTGCATATTTTTGGAGCTGGAGTGTCAGAGAATGGCCCGGATGGAATGAGTGTTGGACTTCTTGCTGCAATTCACGGCATGACTTATGGATATAAAACTCGCATGGGGAACAACAATAGCTTTGACCAAGAATGATTTGGTAACACATCTGGCAATCCTTATCCTCCATCTCCATGTCCAAAAGGATCAATGGATGATGGTGTGAGAAATGTTGGATGTGTTGTCGATCTTGATGATATTTCATGAGACTTGTTGCACATGGAGCACAAATCCGAAAATTGCAAAAGTCACAGCAGAACTTACAGCCTTTTTGTACTTTGTCACAGATATCACAATGAAATGGTATGTTACTCAGGAAAGAGGATGCTTCATTGACCCAGTGTAATATGCATTGAGGTCGCAAGGCGATTTGGATCTTTAGTGGTAATTCAGCACAAAATTTATGAAAGAAAGGAGAGTTGGGTAAGCACCGTTTGCAAATATAAAAACTACCAGAGGGTTTACCGCCGCAAGCAGAGCAATTCTCAGCATGAAAAAAACACTCGCTGCATTTGTAGCGGTCGAAAAGAAATCCGATCTTACAGACTGAGCATTTAGGTCTTTCATGCTCCTTCTCATAATCAATGAATGTTAAAGGATGGTGGTGGAAATGATACAGCTCAATCTCCCCCATCTCTTTCTCCATTCCTCTTTCTGTTTTCACTCGCTCTCTTGTTCTTGAAGATTACAAATAGTTAGTAAACTTCATTGATTGCATACAGTTGACTTCATTAATTACGGATCAATAACCTCCATTACTCTTCCTCAACTATATCCAGCTGTACTGTTGACTTCATTGATTGCATTTGTTTTATTGCCACTCAGATATCAAATAGCTTGTGTACAAATCTAATAAATTTCATGAAATATCGCCATCAATCACGGATGACGTCATGTTTATTGCTGTTTTGACAAGTGCGCTTACACTTGATTTGAATTTTTCTTTTTAAATTGGTTGACGAGATTTTCGTTTCAGGAGTAATTTCGAGATAATCCTCCCGAGATAATCTTCCTTCAAATTTGTATTTTTTGATTATGGGAGACCAAAAACAAATGTGATAAAAGGTAAAATGAACGCACAAAAGTCGAGAAATAGAGTTTTAACGTGGTTCGGCGGAGCGAGTCCAGCCTACGTCCATGGGCACAAAGTGAGAGGTTGTTTTTATTACCAAAACTAGCTTGGCCGACCTATTTCGAAGGAAGGATTAAGCGAAACCGAGATGTTCGTCTTTCGAGCTTTTACAAGTAGTGTTCATCTTCTTTTTTTTGTTACCAATTTTGCTATCCCCTTATATATGGAACTAATTATCCTTTATATACTCAATGAGTTAAAACAATATTCCCCTGCTTCCATGTCGTCACCAACGTGAACTTCCAGTTGATTGACGGGTACTCTGCCCCAAAACTGTCTTCGCCGAAAGCAAAACCTTCCACCTGACGGCTTGTCACATCAACCTGTTTTGTGCACTGCCACACGCAACATATCTAAACCCTTATGTAAAGAGCTTTCTGTTAGACAATTATGACACATAGCGTCACTATTTGTAAAAGACATTGTGGTTTTTGTACAAATTAACTATGTGACAAAGGAAATTGCTATTTTATCATTTTGTAATTAGATTACTTGAATATATAAATGATAAAAGTCCTTATGATTAGTTCCGGATTATAAGATATGAGATAGTATCAATCCACTAAGGTTTAATCATTAAATATCCCTAGTCGTAGTATTATCGAGACTGGATATCAATAATGCGGAATAGACTAGTATTGCACTTGTGCGCGTTGTGGGAGCGTAACGGCATAGTTCTCATATATTTAAGTATTGGATACTTATACAAGTGTGATAGGAGGTTGTGTTTACCGATGGTACATGAACAACATCGCTCTGGATAGACCCCTCGGAATCTCATTGGTAATATGACTATGTGGCTATGAGAATCTGATTCAGGGTATGTGTATTTGGTCTTAACCTGAGACTTGCATCGCTAGTACTTGCGACAATCAATACGCTTTGGTTTTGGTCGTCCGGGACTTTAACAGGTTCTGTGTACGCCTCTTCTGGGTTTATTGAGAATCGTAGTGTATTGGGTGTGATGTTAAGATGGAAGTATCACTTCCGTCATATGGAGATGATGATCACGCATGGATACAGAACTAGTACTCTATTATGTTGCAACTATCGGGATAATATGACAAAGTCATGATTATCCGATTAAAGAGACTAGTTGTTTGTGATCCGATATATACTTCGTACGGGGCAGACACTATTCTAGCCCCAAGCTTTGCATGTGACATCCGATACTGGATCGCTATACGCAATACTATGTATACTACGCCTGGCAAATATTATATATTCCTTAAAGAATATTTCTGGAGAATTGGGTAGGCACGGTGCTTTGCTAGAAGCCAACCATGTCTTGTAAATCGGTAAGTATGTGGTGCCGGGTACGCACGTATTCGGATAGTCCGATGACCGGATTTACTGCCAACATATCCAGGGATCTCATGGGTCACTTCCCGAAGATTCACTGATGACGTTTGACTCGAGTATAATTAATCTGGGATTAATTAGAAGAGAGAGAAAATTAATCTGGGATTAATTACGGCGAGAATTTATCTGGGATAAAATTCAATTAGAAGAGAGAGAACGATTAATTCGGAGTTAATCGATAAAATAATATATTCGATATATTAAATGAAATTAGATTTCATAACGGAATTAGAATTGGATTTTAATTCGGGCGAATGAATTAATTTAGAATTAATTCGTGAGCGACGTTCGTAATAATTTTGCAAGACATTATTATTTAATTAAATTGGATTTAATTACGTCGCGACGGAAAATTCATTTAATCGGATTAAGCAAACTCGAGCCCGAAATGTGTTGAGCAAGCCACTTGAATTTTGAATTAAAGTGGGTCCTACCAACTTACATCACTTGTCCATCAAGTGTCAATTTGGTGATGGAAGTAGTTGGAGGCATTAAAAGTTTTTTTCCCTCCAAAACTTTGCTTAACCTTTTGGTAAAGCATATACCAAAATTTGAGTTCGACTTTTTGAAAAGTGGTAATTGATTTTAGAAATCAAAATATCAAAAATCAAAACTCTCTCCTCTCCTCTCACTTTGCCGTGAACTACAAAGAACATATGGAATAATTTTGTTGCAATTTTCTTCCTAAGCTAGCACTTAAAGAGTCATCCAATGTGATAGGGAAACCATTCCCAAGAGTTTGGAATTCACTCATCAAGCTTGGAGCTCAACCATACAAATCAAAGATGAGCTTGGAGCACTTCTAAAGGAGCAAAATTTTTGTTCTCAACACATCCACTTAACCGATCATTGTAAGTATTTTTCCGCATTCTTACTTCGAGTATTCACATGATTTTATGCTTAAATGATCCTAGCCATGTTCTTAGAGAACCAAAAATGATATCAGAGCCATTTTAAGTATGAAATGAACTTAGAGTTTATATACTTTAATTTGGGTTTTTGTGATTTGAGCATGATTTCTTCAAATTGACGGTTTGGTTGTGCTTGGTTGATGATGAATTAGATTTATGCATATTAATATTTGAGAAAAATTAATTGGACAAATTTTCCCCAATTACCTTGCTTGGCCGAATACACCCTAATGAATATATCATGGTGATTTTTTGATTTTAGACCATTGGATGTGTTTAAATGCATGAATATATATTGATTTGTGATTTCATTGGATTGAAATCAAAATCGGATATAAAATGCCTATATTGTCGTGAATGGAAGAACATGTTTATGAGTTGATTTTGCTTCAATTGTGTTGGACATGTATTGAAAATAATAAAGCATGATTAATTAATTAAATTGGTGTTTTAGAAATATTTAATTTAACTAATTAATTATGGTTATACACTTTAATTAAATAAATTGTTATATTTGGAATATTGAAATTTAATTAATTGGGCTTAAATTTGGAATTGGGCTAAATTGTTATATTTGGGCCTTATGAGCTTGGTTGGGCCAAGTTGGTTTAGGACAATTGGATTGGATCCAAATTGGGCCTAAAACCATTCCGTTAAGTCCAAATATAATTAATGAGCCTTTAAATAATTAATTGGGCCTAATGGGCCAAAATTAATTTTATGGCAAATGGTGATTCCTTATTGGGCTTTGGTTGCCAAAGTCCATGCCTTAAGAAATTAATTGAAAGCCCATTGGACTTTAATTAATTAACATTAGATGTTAATTGGGCCTTTGAGACCTATTAAGATTAGATTTAGAATCTAAGTCGTAAAGGCACATTAATAAAGTGTAATTATTTAATTTGGAATTAAATAAGAATTAGTATTGAATACGAATTTAATTGGATTTAAAATTGTAGTTCGATATAATTCAAGAATACGCACTTTGAGTATTTATTCTTAAAACGAGTTGGACTCGCGCAAATCAAATCGTTGTTTGAACATTGGATGATCACTTAATTCAAAGATTAATTAATTGGATTAGATTGATTGAATAACATGCTTTGTGTGAATACATGGATGTATTGTATGAATAATGTATATCGGATGGATATTAGATGGGTGAGGGCAATTTTGGAAATTATTGTAAAAATTTAGAATTTATTAAATTGGACCTGCGTGTCTAGCCTTTATCTCTTGACTCTTTGTAATTCTCTTCTCACCAATTCCCCTCAATGTAATGAGGTTTCTTTATTGTATTATGTAATTGGGTAGAAGTTAGAATAGTGCTAGCCGGGGAGTGGAAATGAAGTGATTTATTCTAGGAACAATTTATGAGATATCCATCCGCATATCATTATTATTTTATTTATGACGCCTTATTATACTTTTAGAATGCATGCTTAAGGGTGTATGATGAGACCTAATCAAAGATAAATGAATCGGTTGCCAATTACGCGAAAAACCCTCAACAAAAATATTAAACGATTTCCTTCCATTGAGTGATTCATTCTCAAGATCCAAGATTGGCATTGGTTTGTTGGCCAAAGTCAAGACCTTTGTCCATCGCGGATGTGTTTGAATCATGAAAGTTGTGTTCCATATCGCATGTCTTGGGCAAGTTGTGATTTGTTGGCCAAAGTCAAGATCACTTCTTGTTCATCGACATGGATTACGAAGCTTTACAAAGTCAATGGGTCCCGCTTAACTGGAATCATTAAGCTTGTTGAGCCAAAGCCAATGCTTAGTTGATTCAGAGGAAAATGTTAGGAAAATATATTGGATATATTGGCATATATATTGTATATATGTTTCAGACTTGGAGGTCCACCTACCGGATCTAGTAGTTGGATGAGATGCAATTGATCTTAGAGATCTACCTAGTTAAATATCATACAGCTTGTTGGCCAAAGTCAAGGTTGTGTGTTATTTAACGGGATCCTAGCCCACTAGGAAATTAGGTTTCCTGAGTACTCAACAGAGGGTTAGAGGCTCGCCGAAAAATAGTGGGAGGCCAGTATTGAATTTGCAATTTCGTTCAAATACTTGCCAAATACGCATTTTCAAATTATTTCATCATTTTAAATATTTATTAGTTGGACTAATATTCTATTATTTTTCTTGAAACAGTTGGTCTGTACCCATAATTGTTGATTGAATAATTAGACTATTGCAATCAAGATGACTGGAAATAACAGCGTTAGAGACATCGTCATGGGCGAAAATGTCTTTAATGGCACAAACTTTCCTGACTGGGAAATGAATCTCAGGATTGTCCTGGGATCTGAGAAGTTGCTCTATACGATAGAGAGACCTCTCGGGCCTAAGCCCGGAAATGAGCAGCTGCTTGAGCTTGAGCTTTGGAAAACTCATAGCGATGACAACTCAACTGCTCAATCTGTTATGCTTACTGCGATGACTCCACAATTCCATCATCAAAACAAGGGATCGGATCCCTATGAAATGATGGTAAAATTGCACGACCTTCATCGATCTAACCTTAGATCGCAGAAGTATGAGTTGCAGAAGAAGCTCTTTTGTGCTCGCATGTCATAGGGTACATCTATCGAGCACCATGTGTCGCAGATGATTGCTGACATCGAACAACTGGGACAACTGGGCATAGTCTTTGAGGCTGAGACTTCTATAGATTTGATCTTACAGTCTCTTCCTGACAGTTGGAGCGGGTTCATCATGAACTACAATATGATGAAACAAGATCATACTCTTGGAGAGTTGATGTCAATGCTGTGTGAAGCAGAAAAAGAGCTTTTGATGGGCAAAAAGCGTGAGGCACACTTCACTTCAACATCTTAATCTACCAAGGCTTGGCCGAAGGTTACTGGAGGTGTAAAGAAGAAGAAGAAGAAAGGCAAGGCCAAATCATCAAAGTCTTCTACGAAGGCAAATGACAAATCCCAAGATGTATGCCTGCAGTGTGGAAAATGAGATCACTAGAAGCGTGACTTCCGTGAGTATAAGGTGCACATGAAGGAAATCAAAGCGGGCAAGGCACCGGCTTCAGGTATGTTTGTTATAGAAATAAACATGTCTACTACTAGTTTTAAAAATTGGATTTTTGATTCTGATTGTGGTACTCATATATGTAAAGATGTGCATGATCTGTAGATTAGCAGGAGACTGGCTTCAGGAGAGATTGACCTCCGAGTTGGAAATGAGACTAGAGTCGCCGTTTTGGCCGTTTGGGACTTATATTTTGGAACTGCCCTCAGGGCATGTACTAAACTTATCAGACTTTTATTATGTACATAGTTTGACTATGAATATTATATATGTATCTTTATTAGCCCAATTTGGGTATATTTTTGTATTTAAAAACACTGGGTGTATTATGTATAAAAATGATATTGAGATATGCAGTGCTTATGTGAATAATGGTCTTTATATTTTGAAAATAAATCAATCTCAAACATATAATGTAACAAACAAAAGGCTTAAATTAAGTAACAAAGATGAAACTTATATGTGGCATTCTCTCCTGGGACACATTAACAAGACTCGCATATCCACACTTTCGAAGAGTGGGTACTTGGACAGATTTGATCCAAATTCATATGACGTCTGCGAATCTTGTTTATTAGGCAAAATACCTAAAACACCTTTTAGGGGTAAAGGTGCACGTGCCACCGAACTGTTAGCCCTCGTTCATAGTGACATATGTGGGCCCATGTCTAGCCAGGCTAGAGGTGGATATGAATACTTTGTAACCCTTACTGATGATGCATCGCGTTATGGTTATGTGTATCTTATGAGACACAAGTCGGAAACCTTTGAGAAATTCAAAGAGTTTCGACACGAAGTAGAAAAATAGACCGGTAAAAGTATTAAGATATTACAGTCGGACCGTGGTGGAGAATACTTGAGCAGTGAGTTTCTTGATTACTTGAAAGAGTATGGTATTCTTTCACATTGGACTCCTCCAGGAACACCTCAATTAAACGGTGTGTCCGAACGGAGAAACCAAACTTTGTTGGACATGGTAAGGTCAATGATGAGTCGCACTGAGCTACCAATTTCCTTCTGGGGATATGCATTAAACAGTTGCAATACTTATTTTGAATAAGGTTCCGTCAAAGTCTGTTCAACAGACTCTATATGAAATATGGACAGGAAAGAAACCGAGTTTCTCATTCCTGAAGATTTGGGGTTGCTGGGCATACGTTAAACGTTTGGATGGTACCCCAAATCGGATAAGTGCCTATTTGTAGGTTATCCTAGGGAAACCAAAGGATATTACTTTTACAACCCATAAAAGAACAAAGTATTTGTTGCTCTACATGCGGTTTTCCTCGAAAAGGAATTCCTAAATGCAGTGGTAAGTGGGAGGAAAGTAGAACTCGATGAAAATCGGAGTGATACTATTCCTGGAACAGAATTCTTAACGGAACACGAATAGTTCATCAGGGATGAGACTGTACCATAATTTTCGAATACACAAGAACCGCGTAGGTCGGAGAGAGCCAGAAAACAACCTGAGAGGTATGGGTTTCTGATCTCACCTCATGTGGATATTAATCTTATTGAGAAAGACGAACCAGCTACGTATGAGGAAGCGATATAAGATATCGACTCCACTTTATGGCAATAAGCTTTGATGTCCGAAATAGATTCCATATACACCAACCAAGTTTGGTCACTGGTTGATGCACCAGAAGGCGTAAAGCCTATTGGTTGCAAATGGGTCTTCAAGAAGAAGACCGACATGGATGGCAACATACAAACGTACAAAGCTAGGCTTATAGTGAAAGGGTATCGTCAACGACATGGTGTCGATTACGATGAAACTTTTTCACATGTTGCCATGATTAAATCCATTCGGATAATGCTTGTGATTGCTGCATATTTTGATTATGAAATATAGCAGATGGACGTCAAAAACGCTTTCCTTAACAGAATCCTTTTGGAGGATGTTTATATGCAACAGCCTGACGGTTTTGTCATACCAAGACTTGCAAACAAGGTTTGCAAGTTAAATCAATCCATTTATGGATTGAAGCAAACATCGCGTTCTTTGAACCAACGTTTTGATGAGATCATAAAAGAATATGATTTCATTCAAAACGAGGATGATCCTTGTGTATATAAGAAGGTTAGTGGGAGTGCACCGATATTCATTGTCCTTTACGTTGATGATGTATTACTTATGGGCAATGACATTCCCATGCTACAATCGGTGAAAGCTTGGCTTTCATTAAAATTCTTCATGAAGGATCTGGGAGAAGCAGCCTTTATTCTAGGAATAAAGATCTACTGGGATAGATCTAGAAAGCTGCTTGGACTCTCCCAGAGCACATATATTGACAAAGTGTTGAAGAGATTCAACATGGAACAGTCTAAAAGGGGACTGTTGCCAATGTCACATGGTGTCACTCTATCTAAGGACATGTGTCCTAAAACTCAAGATGAGAGAGACAACATGAGTCGAATCCCGTTCACTTCGGCAGTCAGATCGATCATGTATGCCATGATATGTACGTGACCTGATGTCTCATATGCTTTGAGCATGTGTAGTCCCTATCAGGCCGATCCAGGTGATGGTCACTGGATGGCGGTTAAGAACATCCTTAAGTATCTTAGACGAACTAGGGATGCTTTCTTAATTTATGGAGATGGAGAACTTGAGGTAACTGGGTTTACCGATGTAAGTTTCTAAACCGATAAAGACGACTGTAAGTCGCAATTTTGGTACATATTTTGTTTGAACAACGGAGCAGTAAGCTGGAAATCTTCCAAGCAAGAGACTGTTGCCGATTCAACAATAGAAGCAGAATATATTGCTGCAGCTGAAGCAGCAAAAGAGGCAGTTTGGATCTGTAAATTCCTAATTGGATTAGGAGTAGTTCCGTTAGCAGCTGAGCCCATTCCATTGTATTGTGACAATAACGAGGCTATAGCAAAGGCTAAGGAACGTCGATCTCATCAACAATCCAAGCATGTTCTTCGACGTTTCCATCTGATTCGTGAGATCATACATCGTGGCGATGTGAAGATCGAGAAGGTCGCATCAGATCACAACATTGCAGATCCACTGACGAAAGCTATTACTCAGTAAAGGTTTGAGCGACATATACATAGTTCAGGTTTTAGATACTTGAGTGACTAGCTATAGGCCAAGTGGGAGATTGTTAGACAATTATGACCCATAGCGTCACTATTTGTAAAAAACATTGTGGACTTTGTACAAATTAACTATGTGACAAAGGAAATTGTTATTTTATCATTTTGTAATTAGATTACTTGAATATATAAATGATAAAAGTCCTTATGATTAGTTCTGGATTATAAGATATGAGACAGTATCAATCCACTAAGGTTTAATCATTAAATATCCATAGTCGTAGTATTATCGAGACTGGACTTCGATAATGCGGAATAGACTAGTATTGCACTTGTACGCGTTGTGGGAGCATAACGACATAGTTCTCATATATTTAAGTATTGGATACTTATGCAAGTGTGATAGGAGGTTGTGTTTACCGATGGTACATGAACAGCTTCGCTCTATATAGACCCATCGGAATCCCATTGGTAGTATGACTATATGTCTATGGGAATCCGATTCAGGGTAGGTGTATTTGGTCTTTACCTGAGACTTGTATCGCTAGTACTTGCGATAATCAATACGCTTTGGTTTTGGTCGTCCGAGACTTTAACAGGTTGTGTGTACTGTTGGAAACTCTAAGTCATCCCAAGATCGAATCAAGCAATGAAAATAAGTGCGAATACAAACGACGAAGTTGCGGAATACTTACATCGATCGGTTGAGCGACGCGGCGACGAACAAAAAATCAACTTTCTGCCCACTGGAAGTCACGGCAGTGAGCTGCTGTGGTGTCTCCATTTTCGGCCATTGTTGGTCCTTCGTCAAGCTCCAAGCTTCATCAAATGATTCCAAGCTCATGGGTGGACTTCCCTATCACCTTCGCATGTCTCTCGGAGTGCTAGCTCTCTTGATTTTTGCCACAAAAATCAAACACTTTGCTTCCCATAGCTCACGGCAGTGAGAAAACCAGATGAGAGAAAATGGCAGCCCCAAAGGCGTGAAGGAGATGAGAGAGAGGAAAGAAAATGTGTTAATCAAATTGGTAATTGATTTCATAAATCATATACACAATTTTGGCTTTAAAAAAGTCAAACCATTAAAGCCATTAACCACTATATCAATCAATCAATCAATCACATCAATCAATCAAATTGTCACATCACTCCAAGTGACATGTGATTTGACGCTTGATGTGACTAGTGATTTGACGCTTGATTTGACTTGCGTGCCGCACTCGAATTTGAAATGCGAATGCGCTCACAAACAATCACGGGTTCGGGTTCGTTAATTCCAAATTAATGAATTTTCCATTGCGACGCATTTAAATGATTATGCCTAGCGAAATCACTATTCATGTCGCTTACGAATTAATTCTAAATTAACTCGTTCGCCCGAATTAAAATCTAATTTAAATTCTGCATCGAAATCCAATTTATTTTAATATATCAAATATATTAATTTATCGATTAATTCCAAATTAATTGTTCTCTCTTTAAATGAAATTTTATCCCAGATAAAATATCTCCGCAATTAATCCCAGATTAATTTTCTCTCTCATCTAATTAATCCAAGATTAATTAAAGTGCGAGTCATACGTCATCGGTGAATCTTCAGGAAGTGACCCATGAGATCCCCAGATATGTTGGCAGTAAATTCGATCGTCGGACTATCCAAACACGTAAGTACCTAGTACTACGTTTGTACCGATTTACAAGACAAGGTTGGCTTCTAGCAAAATGCCATGCCTACCCAATTCTCCAGAAATATCCTTACAGGAATATAAGGATCTATATGAGGCGTAGTATATGTAGTATTGAGTATTTCGATCCAGTATCGGATGATCACATGCAAGGCCTGAGGTTGGTACAATGTCTGCCCCATACGAAGCATATATCGGATTACTAGCAACTAGTCTCTTTATTATCGGATAATCATGACCAAGTCATATTATCCCGATGGTTGCAACCCTTTAGAGAACCAGTTCTGTATCCCTACGCGATCATCATCTCTATATGACTGGAGTGATACTTCCGTCTCGACATCACATCCAACACACTACGATTCTCAATATACCCAGAATAGGCGTACATAGAACCTGTTAAAGCCCTGGACGACCGCAACCAAAGTATATTGATTATTGTAAGTATTAGCGGTGCAAGTCTCAGGTTAAGACCAAATACACTACCCTGATTGCAGACTCCCATAGACACATAGTCATACTACCAATGGGATTCCACGGGGTCTATCCAGAGCGAAGCTGTTTCCCGTACCATCGGTAAAACATAACCTCCTATTACACTTGCATGAGTATCTTATACCCAAATATATAAGAACTATGATGTTGTGCCCTCACAACGCGCACAAGTGTAATACTAGTCTTTTACGCATTATCGATTTCCAATCTCGATAATACTCTGACTAGGGATATTTAATGATTTATCCTTCGTGGACTGATACTGTCTTATATCATTCTCAATCCATGAAAAAATCATAAGGACCTCCTATCATTTATACATCATGATGATCTAATCACAAATGATAAGAGAACAATCTCCTTTGTCACATAGTTAATTTGTACAACAACACCATGATCTGTACAAATAGTGACGCTATGGGTCATAATTGTCCAACAATCTCCCATTTGGCCTATAGCCAGTCACTCGAGTGTCTAACACCCGAACTATGTATGGTTGGCTCAAACTGCTGAGAAAAGGCTTTTGTCAGCGGATTTGCATGATTATCGTCTGATGCGATTTATACGATCATCACATCGCCACGATGTATGATCTGAACGAATCAGATGAATATCGAAGTATGTATCTGGATCGTTGATGAGACCATTAATTCTTTAGCCTGTGCTGATGCCTAGCTCAGGTGCTAATAGAACTGTATCTAATCTAATTAGATTTGTTATCGACCCAAATGGTTTCTATTGCTGCCTCAGCTGCAGCAATAACCCGCTTTTGTTGTTTATTCGGTAACAGTATCTTGCTTGGAAGATTTCCAGCTCACTGTACCGTTATTCAAACTGTACAGTACCATTTTTATCGGTTAGGGAACTTGTAGTAGTGATCCCAGTCACTTCAAGTTCTCCATCTCCTTAGTATAAGACATCATCCTTAAATCTCTAAGATATTAACGGATGTTCTTAATATCAATCCAGTGACTATCACTTGGATTGGCCTGTTTGTGAATCCATATGCTCAAAGCGTATGAGACACCAGGTCGCGTACATTTTTCAATGTACGATTTCTCGAAGAGTTTTCATGAAAGCCAAGCTTTCACCAATTATAATTATAGGAATATCATTTCCAAGAAATGACATGTCATTATTTTATAGGACATCCACTGTCAGTGCGCTCTCTAACCTCCTTATATACACAAGAATCATTTCGTTTTGAATTAAATCATAAACTATTATGATTACATCAAAATGATAATTCCAAGAACCTAATGCTTGCTTCAATCCAAACATGGATCGAATAACCTGCAAACCTTGTTTGCTTACGATAAAACCGACAGGATGTGGTAAACATCCTCCAACAGTTCAAGAAAGTGATTTTCTCGTTCAGCTGTCATATTTCATAAATGAAACATGCAGCATTAGCAAGCATTATCCAAATGGATTTACCGTGGCAACAGGTAAAAGGTTGAATCGTAATCAACACAATGTTGATAACGATACCTTTCCGTTAAAAGCCTAGCTTTATACGTTGGTATGTTGCCTTCCATGTATGTCTTCCTTGAAGACTTATATAGTACCAATAGGCACAATGCCTTGCGGTACAACAACTAGTGTCCAAACTTAGTTGGTATACATGGAATCCATTTCGGATGTCATGACACTTTGTCATAATAGGGAGTCGATACCTTGTATCACTTCATCATACGTAGTCAGTTGGTATACCTCATTAAGATAGACATCCTTATGAGGTGAGATCGGAAACCCATACCTCCCAGGTTGTCTTCTGACTCTCTCCGAACTACGTGGTTCTTGTGTATTCGAAGATTATTGATATAGTTTCATCCTTGATAAACTATTTGTTTTCCATTAAGGAATCGGTGCCTGGAATAGTATTACTCCGATTTTCATCAAGTTTTACTATCCTCCCACTTACCACTGCATATAGGTATTCCTCTTAGGAAAACCGCATGGCGAGCAACAATTAAATTGTTCTCTTGTGAGTTGTATAAGTACTATACTTTGGTATCCCTAGGATAACCTACAATTGGCGCTTATCCATTTTGGGTTTTAGTTTGGTATCATCCAAACATATGCCTAGCATCCCAAATCATCAGGAATGAGAAACCTGGTTTCTTTCCTATTCATATCTAATATGAAATCTGTCTAACAGATTTTTATGAAACCTTATTCAAAATAAGTTATGCACTGTTTATGCGTATTCGTTGAAGGAAATGGTAGCTCAGAGCGACTCATGATTAACCTTATCATGTCCAACAAAATTCAGTTACTCTGTTCGGACACACCGTCAGATTGACGTGTTCCGGAAGGAGTCCTCATTGAAAGAATACTATACTCTTTCAAGTATATGAGACACTTATTGCTTAAGTATTTTATCATGGTCTAACCATAACGGTTTAATACTATAGCCGATCTGTTTGTTTATTTCGTGTCGAAACTATAAAAGTTTCCGATTTGTGTTCCAAAAGAAACACATAACCATGACGCGATGCCACATCCGTTGAGGTGACAAAATATTCATGTCCACCTCTAGCCTAGCTAGACATGGGCCCACTTGCTTCACCATGAACTAGGGCTAATATATCGGTGGCATTTACACTTTTACCGAGTAAATAGTGTTTTAGGCATTTTGCCCAATAAACTAGATTCGTAGACTTTATTTGAGTAGAATCAAATCAGTCCGAGTACCCACTCTTCGAAAGTGTGGATATACGAGTCTTGTTTAATTGTGTCCCAGACAACAATGTCACAATTAAGTTTCTTCTGATCAAATCAGTTTGAGCTATTTGTTTGTCATGTTATATGTTTGAGATTTGTTTTATATTCAAAATATAAATTATGTTATTTACATCTAATGTGTTTATCTCAATATCATCTTTATATAATGGAACACTTTAGTGTTCTAGAATATAAAGGTAAATCCGCAACAGATTAAACACTGATATAGAGATAATGTTTCTAGTCAAACTAGTTACATTATAACAGTTTCCTAATTTAAGTACACATCCGAATGGTAGTTCCTAAATTAGGTATCTACGATTAAAACATCGACTTTCGTCCCGTTTTCAATTCGCAGATTAAATCTCAATCTGAAGTCAGTGTCCTGCTCATAACAGATTTTGAACTTCAGTATATATTATATACCACTTTTAAGTATCTAAAATCCAATTTTAATACTAGTAGTGAACATAATATGACAAACATATTTGAAGTCAGAGCCTTGCTCGTTCTTCAATTCCTTCATGTCTGCTTTTGTCCAAACGGTATCACGCTTCCGCGATCCCATTTGCCACAATTAAGGCAGACATTTTGGGATATGTCCTTTATCTTCCCAGAAGATTATAATGATTTTGCCTTTGCCCTTTTCCATATCCCAGAAGCCTTTGGCCAAGCCTCGGGGTTTCTAGAATATTGAAGTAAAGTGTGCCTTGCGCTTCTTGCCATATTGCAAACTTTGACTTTATCTCATTGAGAATAGTCATTAACTCTCCAAGAGTTTATTATTGCAATATTTACTTCTAAAATCTAAGTATAGATTTATGAAGATCCTTCAATTTCAATATCATACTTTAAGAATCTAATCCTTAGTTCTGATAAAGAAATTAAGGAGTCTATTGACAAGTTAATGGATTAAGCAATGAAGTTATCATCACATGAATATTCCAAATATCATGCTCTACTATTTGCTTATCTCCGGGCTTAGGCTTAATATGTTATTTTATCAAATAAAGTAACTTATTAGTTTCCAGGACCATCCTGAAAATTTTATTCCCAATTTGAAAATTAAACCATTTAAATACATTTTCCCTAGGATTATGTTTTAAATGTCAATCTTTCAATTTTATCTTGATTTTAATAGTCCAACTATTTAATCAATGATTTCGGTACTATTAATTATAATGATTATTATAGTCCAACTATTTAATCAACTATAATTAATTAAATCAAATGTATTGATTATTATAATCTAATTATATAATCAAATATAAATGAATAGTTTGAATACAGTCCAATTGTTAATTAAAACAACAATTTAAATATTAGTCCAACTAACATTTAATTTATATGACGAATGATTTGTAATGAGCGCGTATGGCAAGTAATTAAACGAATATTGCAAATTTAATTCACGCCTCCCACTATTTTTCGGCGAGCCTCTAATCCTCTATCGAGTACTCGGGAAACCGTGTTTCCTAGTGGGCTAGGATCCAGTTAAATGTCACATAATCTTGACTTTGGCCAACAAATTGTATGATAATTAACTAGGTAGATCTCTAAGATCAATTGGATCCAATCCAATTCCTAGATCCAGTAGGGGGACGTCCAAGTCCGAAACATATATCTTATATATGCCAATATATCCAATATATTGCCTAACATTTTTCCTCTGAATCAACTAAGCCTTGGCTTTGGCACAACAAACTTAGTGATCCCAGTCAAGCGCGACCCATTGACCATGGAAAGCTTCGTAATCAATGCTGATGGACAAGAAGTGGCCTTGACTTTGGCCAACAAACCACAACTTGGACAAGACATCAATATGGAACAAAGCTCTCGTGATTCAAACACATCCTCGACGGACAAAGGCCTTGACTTTGGCCAACAAGCCAATGCCAGTCTTGGATCTTGAGTAAGAATCACTCAATGGAAGTAAAAACGCTTAATATTATTTTAGGGTTTTTCGAGTGCAAATTGGAAACCAATTTATTATCTTTGTTAAGGTCTCATCATCATACACTCTTAAACATGCATTCTAAACAAATAATAAAGCGCATATGAATAAATAATAATGATATGCGGATGGATACTTTACACATTGATCCTAGATCAAATCTCTCTCTTTCCTCTCTCCCGCTAGCACATGTATTACTTCTACCAGTTACACTACACTTCTAAAGAAACCTCATTTACATTGAGGGTAATAAGTGAGAAGATAATACAATGAGAAATGAGGTAAGAAGGCTGGACACGCAGATCCAATTTAATAAATTCCAAATTTATTACAATAATTTCTAAAATTGCCCCAGCCATCTAATATCGATCCGATATACATTATTCATGCATCGCAACCATGTATTCACACAAGCACGTTATCAATCAATCTAATCAAAATAATTAATTTGATAATTAGTGATCATCCAATGTTCAAACAACGATTTGATTTTGCTCGAGTCAAACTCGTTTTGCGAATAAGTACTCAAAGTACGAATTCTTGAATTAAATTAAACTACACAATTAAATCCAATTCAATTTGTATTTAATACTAATTCACTATTTAATTCCAAATTAAATATCACACTTTATTAATAAACCTTTTTCGATTTAAATTGTAAATTTAATTATTACGGGTCTCAAAGCCCGATTAATATCCAATATTAATTTAATTAAAGTCCAATGGGCTTTTAATTAATTTCTTAAGGCGTGGACTTTTGGTCAACTCGGGTCAAACCCAATAACCAAAACCCAATCAAGGAGTTAAATAAGCCTAGAAATCAATTTAGGCCCATTAGGCCCAATTAAACTTTAAAGGTCCATTAGTCGCATTTGGGCTTTATGGAAGAGGTTTTGGGCCCAATTGGATCCAACCAATTTTGCCTAAACCTAACTTGGTACAACCAAGCCCAATAAGCCCAATTACAACACTTAAGCCCAATTTCACAAAATAGACCCAATTTAATTAAATTACAAAAATTTCAAATTCTCAATTTAATTACATAAAGTGTATATCATAATTAATTACCCAATTAACATTTCCAAAACACCAATTAGCCTAATTAATCATGCTCATCAACAACAAAACATGTCCAACACATTTTATCAAAAAAAAATCAAACCTATATATACATGCTATATTCTCGACAATTTGGGGAAAATTATGCTCAATTCGAATTCAATCCAATTAAACATAAAATCAACATTCTCAATTGATTCTAACTCATCCAATGAATCAAAAAATCAAAAATCACCAAGAATTAGGGCTATGTCATTCTCGACCAAGCTAAGATATTTGGGCAAATTTGTTCCAAACAACATTTGATCAAATTGATCCATTCAATCATTAATTAAAACACATTTAAGCATACTAATTCATCCAATTTCATTAAATCATGCTCAAATTCATTTTACCCAAATTTTAAGCCCTAATCAAATTTCATGCTTTTAATAGCTCTGATACCATTGTTGGAAACTCTAAGTCATCCCAAGATCGAATCAAGCAATGAAAATAAGTGCGAATACAAACGACGAAGTTGCAAAATACTTACATCGATCGGTTGAGCGACGCGGCGATGAACAAAAAATCAACTTTCTGCCCACTGGAAGTCACGGTAGTGAGCTGCTGTAGTGTCTCCATTTTCGGCCATTGTTGGTCCTTCATCAAGCTCCAAGCTTCATCAAATGATTCCAAGCTCATGGGTGGACGTCCCTATCACCTTCGCATGTCTCTCGGAGTGCTAGCTCTCTTGATTTTTGCCAAAAAAATCAAACACTTTGCTTCCCATAGCTCACGGCAGTGAGCAAACCAGAGGAGAGAAAATGGCAGCCCCAAGGGCGTGAAGGAGAAGAGAGAGAGGAGAGAAAATGTGTTAATCAAATTGGTAATTGATTTCCTAAATCATTAACACAATTTTGGCTTTAAAAAAGTCAAATCATTAAAGCAATTAACCACTACATCAATCAATCAATCACATCAATCAATCAAATTGTCACATTACTCAAAGTGACATGTGATTTGACGCTTGATGTGATTAGCGATTTGACGCTCGATTTGACTTACGTACCGCACTCGAATTCAAAATGCGAATGCGCTCGCAAACAATCACGGGCTCGAGTTCGCTAATTCCAAATTAACGAATTTTCCGTTGCGACTCATTTAAATGATTATGCCTAGCGAAATCCCTATTCAATTCGCTTACAAATTAATTCTAAATTAACTCGTTCGCCCGAATTAAAATCTAATTTCAATTCCGCGTCGAAATCCAATTTCTTTTAATATATCAAAAATATTAATTTATCGATTAATTCCAAATTAATCGTTCTCTCTCTTTAAATGATATTTTATCCCAGATAAAATATCTCCGCAATTAATCCCAGATTAATTTTCTCTCTCATCTAATTAATCCCAGATTAATTAAAGTGCGAGTCATACGTCATCAGTGAATCTTCGGGAAGCGACCCATGAGATCCCCTGATATGTTGGCAGTAAATTCGGTTGTCTAACTATCCGAACACGTAAGTACCTAGTACTACGTTTGTACCGATTTACAAGACAAGGTTGGCTTATAGCAAAACGCCATGCCTACCCAATTCTCCAGAAATATCTTTACAGGAATATAAAGATCTATATCAGGCGTAGTATACGTAGTATTGCGTATTTCGATCCAGTATCGGATGATCACATGCAAGGTGTGGGGCTGGTACATTGTCTGCCCCGTACGAAGCATATATCGGATTACTAGCAACTAGTTTCTTTATTATCGGATAATCATGACCAAGTCATATTATCCCGATGGTTGCAACCCTTTAGAGAAACAGTTATGTATCCCTACGCGATCATCATCTCCATATGACTGGAGTGATACTTCCATCTCGACATCACAGCCAACACACTACGATTCTCAATATACCCAGAATAGGCGTACACAGAACCTATTAAAGCCCTGGACGACCGCAACCAAAGTATATTTATTGTCGTAAGTATTAGCGGTGCAAGTCTCAGGTTAAGACCAAATACACCTACCCTGATTGCAGACTCCCATAGACACATAGTCATACTACCAATGGGATGTTGGACAGTTATGACCTATAGCGTCACTGTTTGTAAAAGACATTGTGTTTTTGTACAAAATTAACTATGTATTAATGAAATTACCTTTTACCGTTTTGTAAATTTATTTACTTTAATATAAATGGTAGAAGTCCATATGATTAGTATCGGATTGAGATGATATGAGACAGTATCAATCCATAAAGATTTAATCATTAAATATCCCTAGTCGTAGTATTATCGAGATTGGACATCGATAATGCGGAATAGACTAGTATTGCACGTGTGCGCGTTGTGAGGGCATAACGGCATAGTTCTCATATATTTAAGTATAGGATACTTATGCAAGTGCGCTAAGAGGTTGTGTTTTACCGATGGTACGGAAAACAGCTTCGCTCTGGATAGACCCCGTGGAATCCCATTGGTAGTATGTACATGTGTCTATGGGAGTCCACGTCAAGGTAGGTGTATTTGGTCTTAACCTGAGACTCGCATCGCTAATGCTTGCGACAATCGGTAAACTTTGGTTTTGGTCGTCCAGGGCTTTAACAGGTTCTGTGTACGCCTCTTCTGGGTTTATTGAGAATCGTAGTGCATTGGATGTGATGTCAAGATGGAAGTATCACTTCAGACATATGGAGATGATGATCACGCATGGATTCAGAACTGGTTCTCTATAGTGTTGCAACCATCGGAATAATATGACAAGGTCATGATTATCCGATTCAAAGAGACTAGTTGGTTGATATCCGATATGTGTTTCGTACGGGGCAGACACTATTCCATCCCCAGGCCTTGCACGTGACATCTGATACTGGATCGCTATACACTATACTACGGTATACTACGCCTGACAAAGATCTTATATTCCAGTAAGAATCTTTCTAGAGAATTGGGTAGGCATGGCGCTTTGCTAGAAGCCAACCTTGTCTCGTAAATCGGTAAAAACGTAGTGCTTGGTACGTACGTGTTCGGATAAACCGACGACCGGATTTACTGCCAACATATCTAGAGATCTCTTGGGTCGCTTCCCGAAGATTCACCGATGACGTATGATTCGAACTCAATTAATCTTGGATTAATTACGGAGAGACTTTATCTTGGATAAAGTACTATTTGAAGAGAGAGAAAGATTAATTTGGAATTAATCATTAAAATAATATATTCGATATATTAAACGAAATTCGATTTCGACGCGGAATTAAAATTAGATTTTAATTCGGGCAAACGAATTAATTTGGAGTTAATTCGTTAGCGACGTGAATAGTAATTTTGCTATGCATGATTATTTAATTAAATTTGATTTAATTAACATCGAGACGGAAGTTCGCTAATTCGGAATTATCGAACCCGAGCCCGGGAGTGTTTGCGGGCCCACTCGCATTCGAAATCAAGTGGGGCCCACATGTCACATCAACCATCACATCACTTGTCATTTAATTCACTTTTGCGTGATGGGTTTTGGTGATAGTGTGTACAACACTCAAAGGCAAAGTATGGTGATGGATTTGTGTCATATACCAACCAAGGGTTTGGTATATGTTTTACAATTATTTTGACACAAATATAAATTGATTTTGAAATCAAAAATCATCACTTTCTCTCTTCTTCTCTTGACCGAAACTGTGACAGTTCACAGCTCTCCCATTTTTCTTCATTTCCTTGCAAAATAGTGGGAGGCTAGTATTGAATCAGCAATTTCATTCAGATACTTAGCAATACGCGCTTTCAAATTATTTCGTCAAAATTTATATTATTAGTTGGACTAATATAATGTTATTTTTCTATGTAACAGTTAGACTGTACCCATTATCGTTGACTAGATAGTTGGACTATCGTTGTCAAAATGACTGGAAAGGGAAATGTCCGTGACATAATCATGGGAGAGAATGTCTTTAAGGGCACTAACTTTGCAGATTGGGAGATGAACCTAAGGATAGTCCTTGGGGCTGAGAGGTTGTTGTATACCATAAATACACCTCTTGGGCCTAAGCCCACACCTGATCAGACACTTGAGCTGGAGCTTTGGAAGACTCACAGCGATGATTGTGACACTGCTCAGTCCATTATGCTTGCTTCAATGACTCAGCATTTCCGCCGCCAAAATAGGGACTTGGATCCTTATAACATGATGGCGAGATTGCAAGATCTGCATCGCTCTAACAAGATGATGCAGAGGTATGAGTTAGTTAGGAAGCTCTTTCACGCTCGCATGTCAGAAGGCATGTCTGTTGAGTCCCATATGGCGCAGATGATTGCTGACATCGATGAGCTAGCTACTATGGGGATAGTCTTTGAGGCAGAGATTACTGTAGACATGGTCTTGCAATCTCTCCCCGATTCCTGGAGACAGTTCATCATAAACTATAATTTGATGAACACAGAAGATACTCTTGGAGAGTTATTATCTACTCTCAAGGAAGCTGAGAAAGAGCTTCTCAAAGGAAACAAGCGCGAGGCGCACTTTGCTTCGACATCTCAGAAACCGAGGGCTGGGCCCAAGGCAACTGGAGGTGTGAAGAAAAAGAAGCATAAGGGAAAGGGCAAGGCCAAATCGTCAAAGGCTTCTGGGAAGCCAAAGGACAAATCTCAAGATGTTTGCCTACATTGCGGCAAGCGGGGTCACTGGAAGCGTGACTGCCGCGAGTACAAGGCACTCCACAAGGAGACAAAGGCGGGCAAGGCACCGGCCTCAGGTATGTTTGTTATTGAAATAAACATGACTACTTCTAGTTTTAAAAATTGGATTTTTGATTCTGGTTGTGGCACTCATATATGTACTGATGTGCAGGATCTGCAGACTAGCAGGAGACTGGCTTCAGGAGAGATTGATCTGCGTGTTGGAAACGGGACACCTGTTGCTGTTTTGGCCGTGGGAACTTTTGTTTTGGAACTGCCCTCGGGGCATGTACTTGAACTAAATGACTGTTATTATGTACCTAGTTTGACTAGGAATATTATTTCTGTATCTATGTTAACCCAATGTGGGTATACTTTTGTATTTAGAAACACTGGGTGTTATTTATATAAAAATGATGTAGAAATTTGCACAGCTGTTGCAAATAATGGTCTTTATATTTTGAATATAAATCTATCTCCAACATATAATATAACAAACAAAAGGCTCAAAATGAGTAACAAAGATGAAACCTATAAGTGGCATTGTCGTCTGGGACATATAAACAAGACTCGCATATCCACACTTTCGAAGAGTGGGTACTTGGACGGATTTGATCCAAATTCATATGAAGTCTGCGAATCTTGCTTATTAGGCAAAATGCCTAAATCACCTTTTAGCGGTAAAGGTGAACGCGCCACAGAACTGTTAGCCCTCGTTCATAGTGACGTATGTGGGCCCATGTCTAGCCAGGCTAGAGGTGGATATGAATACTTCGTAACCTTTACGGATGATGCATCGCGTTATGGTTATGTCTATCTTATGAGACACAAGTCGGAAACTTTTGAGAAATTCAAAGAGTTTCGACACGAAGTTAAAAAACAGACAGGCAAGAGTATTAAGACATTGCGGTCGGACCGTGGTGGCGAATACTTGAGCAATGAGTTTCTAGATTACCTGAAAGAATATGGTATTCTTTCACAGTGGACTCTACCTCTCGATTATAATTAAAAGTGTTGCACACTTCCAGGAAGCTGCTGATATGGGAGTTTGGATCTTCAAGTGC
>SKCR01018880.1:0-73545 GCA_019454045.1 Zanthoxylum bungeanum
TAACAGAAATTTCTTTGTACAAATTGCATTATGTTGATGTTACTTGATCTTTTAGGATCTTTTACCACTGGTTTAAATATTTGAGTGGTTTTGCTCCCTCTTAGGTTCAAGGTTCGAATCTCACTAGATATATTTTCTTCGGGTCATGTCCCCCGGTGTAAAAAGTCAACAGCTTGTCCTGATATATGCTGGGAAACTTCTAAGGGCACGAAGCACGGGTCCCGAGAATTAGTCGAGATGCGCGTAAGCTGGTCCAGACACCCCGGTTATCAAAAAACAAAAATATACGTAAACATTTTCCGCGGTTATACGTTAAACGATTTACTGGATCACCGAACTGAGTTACCAGAATAACTAGACAACTGGATCAGCCATGAAATCTGACCAGCCCACTACTACAGTGGCTGATCACTTTGATTTCAAGAAATTACCACTCTACCCATAATACAGAAAATTCCTAAAAAAACAACCAGAATGATTTCGAAAATTCCGAGTACTGTAATAATGGTCAATAATAATAATTTCAGCAAATTATGATTTTGTCCATAATAAGGTATTTACAGAAAAAAAAAAAAAAAAAAAAAAAAAACCCAAAATGCTTCCAGAATTTTTTCGAGAATTTTTCCTACGTATTATTACACATCCAATTTCATCCACAACACCTCAATTTCACAAATTAAGCCACAATTGAGATTAGTTACACAATAATCAATTAATCTCCTAATTAATTCAAAATCATGCAAATCCAAATCTTTAATTCCGATTGATAGTTAACACTATAAAATAACTCAAAATTGTAAGTCACACAGGAGTGGCTCAAGCAACTCTAAAATGAAAATTTGGTGTTTTACACCCTAATTAGGCTTACACTAATTAGCCTAATTACACTAATTAGCCTAATTGATTTTACACATGCATAACTAGGCTAATCAATTTGGTTTCTATCATTCTAAACACATCCAAAAAAATAAATCAAAGTTACATCTTATGTAACTACGTAGGTGAAATCAACCTACAAGCACTCAAATAACAATCTTTATATACCCAAGAAAGAGGTGAATTGGGTAATGTCGAAATAATGCGGAAATATAAATATTTTCGATTTTACGCTACTAAGTTAATAGCTTTACCAATTTAGCTTAATGATCAATTTTCTCAATCAAAATATATTACCCAAATGCAAGTTACTAAATAATATGCAAATACAAAATATAACTTGTGATAAATAAAAAAAAGTTTAGGGATAGAGAAAATGACATCTGATTTACGGTGGTTCATCCAACTCTTTTCTTACGTCCACTCCCACATGCCACGCTTGAAGCTTTTCACTATGTAAAAGTGATTCCACACTTTAAACCGAGTTTTTCATGGTGCACTCACAAACCAAGAGTTTTTCGTGGTTCACCCAAAACCAAGAGTTTTCCTAGGTTCACCCCAAACCTTTTCGTAACATCCCTCTCATTGGAGATGCTACCGGCGGGGAATAAGCTAACCTATCCCTCTGAGCCACTGATTTTCTGACTCTGAGCTACGCTACTGATCTCATCTCAAATACAATTTCATACATGGGACTATTGCCCAACTCAAAAACATGAAATGCAACTTAATATTCATAATTGCATACTCCATAGTACTTCTTTTTACAATTCTTATTAATGACACTTTAACTTATTACAAATACAATCTCTACTATATATAATGCATGATACATGACTTTTCTTGACTCTGACTGAACTATAACTCGATCTGTTGGACCCAATACCCTAGTGACTGCCATCAGTATCCATCCCATCGAGCTCATCCTCCGGGTAACATGTAAAACAAAAACAATGGGAGTGGGGGGTTAGATTGTTTGAACGACCTAGTGAGTGGACGGTTTTAAAAAAAATGAAAACTGAAATACTTTACAAAATATTTCTTTGTTTCTGAAATCGAAATCATCTTCAAGAAAATAATCTTTTCCGAAAACTCTTTCGCATCTGAAAACCGGTCTCTTTCTGTGAAATTTTCTAGAAACTCTTTTATATCTGTAAAACTCCGAGTCTTTCTGTAAAACTGAATTCTTTCTAAAACTTTTTCGTAAAACTGCTCTTTCTAAATCTCTTTATTAAAATCATCATTTCTGAAAACCATATATCTGAAAATATCATCTCTGAAAAACCTGACGTATGAGGGCGTTACATCTCGCCGTCCCCCCATACGCCTAAACTAGTGGTCACGTCTCGTTGTCCCTCAAGCCACTGAACTAGAGCCAGATGTGCGAATCAATGCTATCATCTTGACTTTGAATCTAGGGTCTAGGAACGTTATGTCTCACCGTCCCCCTAGCGCTGAATCTAAGATCTAGGGCATCTATCATCCTAGTCCTGAACTACGTGTGTACACGTTCTGAATCCGTCAATTCCAGTATATTACCAATTTACAACTGAGGTGGATTTTTCCCTCATGCCTCCAAAAATCATCAAGATCATGCTTTAAAAATCATTACTTTCTAAAATATTTCTTAAAACATTCTCATTCAAAAACATAATTAAAAGTAAACTTACTAACGCCCTAAGTGCTCAAAAATAAGTCTTAATTCAAAACAAATCAGTAAATATCAATTTGGGAAAAAGGTCCACTCACAGATTTAGAATCTAGTTGGCATTACTTTGTTTCGCCGAAGAAAGTTGCAGTTCCTGTGATGATCTATAATTGATAAACTTAATTAGTATACAAGTCATAAATTATGCTTGTAAAATGACATAATACGTGTATATGCGCTGATACGAAACCCTTGGGGCAACCTCTAACATCCTAAATTGCAATTGAAATGAAATGAAATTGTTTCTGTTATGTGTCGTGATGCCAGGTCGGGAGCATCACAACGTCCATACAAGTATACCCAGGCAGAGAGCTTCTTCTTGCTCCGTATCGAAATATTGGGTGTTGGGCGTCGTGACACTCATATAATCAGACCCGAGTCCTCCATACGGCCGACCCGAGTCTTCCACACCACCGACCTGAAACATAGGGCGTCCATAAACTAGGCTTCGCGACGCTAGCCCATACACATCGTGATGATGGCCTGATTCCAGGCCAATATTCAACTCTCCACTATCAAATTCCAAAATACAGTATCAACACCCCACACTATGACCTTCACAAAAGAACTTCTTAACACACTCAAAACAAACATTAATCTAGTATCATCACAACATCAAAATATCAAAAACTGTTTATCCCCAACATGCTAAGAATTCGGCCCTTATGCCCATTTACACCTTGACATTATTTCAATCAAGAATTAGGCATAAATCACTCTAAACGTCTTCATAAACATGTATTGAGGCTTAAACTTTGCCCAATCTTCTCAAACAATAAATCCCCAAACTCGTAGGGTTCCTTAGTATGAGAATGCAAGTGAAAAATATATGCTTATTTTCTTAAATGAGAAGGAGAAGGAAAGAAAAGAGGCTTACTTGACCAAGAAAAGCTTGGAAATTCATCACAATTCCTTCAAAATCTCATGAAAGTGAAGAAGATTTGAAGAGATTCTATGGACGCTGATTTTTGCCCGAGGTCCACAATCGATAATTTGTAGGTTAGGGCACTAGCGATCCTTTAAAACAAAGGTAGAATGAGCGGGGAGTACTGTCCACCGATATGGAGGGTGCCGTAGGCACTCCGATGCTCAAGTCAGTAGTGAAGACGAGCAGTAAATAATAGAAGAACAAGGTCGGAAGTTACCTTGACTTCTGCTGACTGTCGTGAGGGCGGTGGCCGGTGTTTAGAGAGTAGAAAGCTTTGAGAGATCAAGTTTGAGAGCAAAGACTTGCCCCCCTCTCGCTTGGATTACCTCATCTATTTATATGCACTTGGGAGGTGTGCATATTTAATATATTAATTGTTTGCCCGTTGGAGTGGGAACGGTGATCTATGAATGGGGGGAGTTATGAGTTCGAGCGTTTCGTGGGTTGACAACTGATGAGTTAAGAGGTCATTTTGGTCAGATATTTTCTTGAGCATGGGCTTATGAAATAACTTGGACCAATATGGGCTTACAAATGGGCTTTCTCTGAGGGTTTTAGGTTCTTTAGACTGACGGGTGATGAGTGTTGGGCCTCCCTTTGTGTGTGGGCCTGAGATGGTAATTGGGGCCAAGTCCATTCTGGGTACTGTTTGGGGATTTGGGGGTACATTTGGTATAGGGCCCGAAGTGAAAAGTCAAAAATACCCTTGGCCCAAATTAGGCCCGTACAATTTGTCCCATACTCTCTAAGTCAAAGAGTCATTGGCTTGGAGAGTACTTGACGTGTGTGTCGTCTGGGGCGAGATCACAGGATGTAGGTGTGCCTGAGCGTTGATGCTGCCCATCGATTGAACCAAACAAATACCAGGTTATGAATTTGACTCTACATGAGCCATTGGGGATGTACCCAGTCGACTGAACCTGATTCAAGGTCAGGGTAGTTTCCATCCTACTGATCAAAGGACCAGCGGAGTCTTGATATTGCCTGGATCAGATGGGGGTCAGGTCTTGAACTCGACTCTATATGAGCCAAGGGGAAGGTTCCGAGTCGACTGAACCAGATAAAGGCCCAGATAATCCCCATACTACGGGTCAAAAGACCAGGGGAGCCTTCAATGTCGTCTGGACCAGATGAAGATCAGGTCTTTAACTTGACTCTACATGAGCCATAGGGAATGTTCCCAATCAACTGAACCAGATGAAGGTCAGGTAATCCCCATACTACGGGTAAAAAGACCAGATGAGTCTTCAATATAATCTGGACCAGATGAAGGCCAGGTCTTGAACTTGACTCAACATGAGCCATGAGGAATGTTCCCAGTCGACTGAACCAGATGAAGGTTAGGATAATCCTCATACTACGGGTCAAATGACCAGAAGAGTCTTCAATGTCTTCTGGACCAGATGAAGGCCAGGTCTTGAACTTGACTCAACATGAGCCATGGGGAATATTCCCAGTCGAACTGAACCAGATGAAGGTCAGGATAATCCTCATACTATGGGTCAAAGGACTAATGGGAGTCTTCAATGTCGTCTGGACCATATGAAGGCCAGGTCTTCAACTTGACTCTACATGAGCCATGTGGAATTTTCTCAGTCGAATGAACTAGATGAAGGTCAAGATAATCCCCATACTACGGGTCAAAGTTCCAGGGGAGTCTTCAATGTCGTCTGGACCAGATGAAGGCCAGGTCTTCAACTTGACTCTACATGAGCCATGGCGACTGAACCAGATAAAGTTCAGGATAATCCTCATACTACGGGTCAAAGGACAAGGGGAGTCTTCAATGTCGTCTGTACCAGATGAAGGCCAGTTCTTCAACTTGACTCTACATGAGCCATGGGAAATATTCCCAATCGACTTAACCAGATGAAGGTCATGATAATCCTCATATTATGGGTCAAATGACCATATGAGTCTTTAATAACGTCTGGACCATATAAATGATAGGTCTTCAACTTGACTCTACATGAGCCATGGGGAATATTCCCAGTCGACTGAACCAGATGAAAGTAAGGATAATCCTCATACTACGGGTCAAAAGACTAGAGGAGTCTTCAATGTCGTATGGACTTGATGAAAGTCTATGAAGGCCTCCACTCTACTAGTCTTGATGAAGGTCCAGGGGAGGCTATAGTCGACTGGACCTGATGAAGGTCTAGGAGGGTCTTCACTTCTCACTCTACAATCCTCACTCTACAAGACCTAAAAAAGGTCAGTGAGGGTCTTCATTCCTCATTCTACAATCCTTACTCTACAAGACCTGAAAAAGTCAGTGAGGGTCTTCATTCCCCATTTTACAATCCTCACTCTACAAGACCTGACAATGGTCAGTGATGGTCTTCATTCCTTATTCTACAAGACCTGACAAAGGTCAATGACAGTCTTTATTTCTCATTCTACAATCCTCACTCTACAAGACCTGACAAAGGTCAGTGAGGCTCTTCATTCCTCATTCTACAATCCTCACTCTACAAGACCTGACAATGGTTAGTGAAGGTCTTCATTCCTCATTCTACAAGACCTGACAAAGGTCAATGGGAGTCTTCATTCCTCATTCTACAATCCTCACTCTACAAGACCTTACATAGATCATTGAGGGTCTTGATTCCCCATTCTATAATCCTCACTCTATAAGACCCGATAAAGGTCAATGAGGGTCTTCATTCCTCATTCTACAAGATTATATATGTAGTGATGAATGAGATCTTTAACGAGTGCCAAGCTTCACACTGTAGTTTCGACTGGGATCTTTAACAAGTGTCAAGCTTCACACATGTAGTGTCGACTAGGATCCTTAACAAGTGCCAAGCTTCACACGTGTAGTGTCGATTGGGACGTCCTCCTCATGCTGAGTCTCCATACATGTAGTGTCGATTGTGACATCCTCCTCATGGCGAATCTTCATTCGTGTAGTGTCGATTGGAACATATGCCTCATGCTGAGTCTCCATACATGTAGCGTCGATTGGGACATCCTCATCAAGCTGAGTCTCTATACATGTGGCGTCGATTGGGATATCCTCCTCAAGCTGAGTCTCCATACATGTAGTGTCGACTGACACATCCTCCTAAAGCCGAATCTTCCTTCATGTAGTGTCAACTAGAACATATGCCTCATACTGAGTCTCTATACATGTAGTGTCGACTGGGACATCCTCCTCAAGCTGAGTCTCCATACATGTAGTGTCGATTGACACATCCTCATCATGCCGAATCTTCATTCATGTAGTGTCGACTGGAACATATGTCTCATGCTGAGTCTCTATACATGTAGCGTCGACTGGGACATCCTCCTCAAGCTGAGTCTCTATACATGTAGTGTCGACTGACAAATCCTCCTAATGCCAAATCTTCCTTCATGTAGTGTCGACTGAGACAAATGGTCTTACTGATCTTTGAGGAAGATTATTCTCTCCCAAGTTATCATAGCTATTTCCTTTCAGATTGTCTCCAGTCTACGACTTGGTTTGACCTTTACTCGTTGGGTATTAATTGGTTTCATGAGATTTTGGTCGATTGAGCTTGATGAAGGTCCATGAGAGTTTTTACTCTACTGGACTTGATGAAAGTCCGTGAGAGACTACACTTCACTAGACCTGATGAAGGTCCAAAAGAGTCTCTACTCCATTAAACCAAATGAAGGCATATGAGAGTACGATCGAATAGATCTGATGAACATCCATGAGACCACAGTTGACTGGAACTTATGAAGGTCCATCCATATAGTTTGGAGAATATTACTATCCTTACATGTCGTATGGATGAGATAACAATCCTTCCTTGTAGTCTGGAGTTGATGGCCATCCACCTTGTCATATGGAGAATATGACAAATCCACATTGTCATTTGTCATATGGAGAATATGATAATATTTTCATGTAATATGGAATAGATGACATTCCTAGAGAATACTTATTGTCGATTGGGTATATTGGAGGATATGAGGGTATTGACATGTCGACTGAGAGAAGTATGTCGATTGGGCCGGATGATGGTTTATATGGTCGATTGGAGAAAATGGGTTTCTCCCTAAGTTGGAGTTTTGTGAAAGATAATTTTTTTTTTAAAAGTAACCAATGAATACTTGTTTGGGAAGCTATGATGCCCCCAAGGTGACAATGGGTGGCGTATGGCTCTTTTTTATGGTCCAATTGCATCAAGTGACACCTTATTGAGATATATTATTAGCAAATCATTTATTAGGTCGCTTGGGAGAACTCAAGATTCTCTCATTGTGATGGGTGGTGGAACTTTCTCTTTTTTTATTCCTCTTATCTTCCTCCCACCTGATCTCAATTTAGGCTCTAGCCATGGCTTGAACTATAGTGTAGCATCGAAATTTAGTGAGCTTTTTGTAGAATCCACTTTCTGAAAGTAATCCATTTCTGAATTCTTCCACTGTAGTATGCTGATGGAGATCTGGGATTGTTATTCTCTCTTTATTGAAGTGAGCCACGTAGCTTCGCAAGGACTCCCTTCTACGTTGCTAGATGGCATTGAGGTCATTCGTGATATTCTCAGGCTTGCAAGAACTTGCAAAATACTCCACAAATTTGTCTGCTAGCTGTTGGTAAGACTCGATGGATATGTATGAGAGATTGATGAACCAAGTGAGGGTAGGACCAGCTAATGTTTCTCCAAATCCTCTGCATATTCCAGCCTCTCATTGGTGAGGGCCAGACCTGTTGACATCATCTTGTATTTGTAATGGACAACATGGTCGTCTGGGTCAGTTGATCCATCATTCATCTTCATATCTGAAGGATTGAACTTCCTTGGTAGTTTGATGAAAGTGATGGTCTCCAAAAATGGAGTGTTAGAAATTACACTGGCTCGACTTTTCCTTATTGGTAGTCTGACATTGGGTAGACTGGACAAAATTGCTTCTTTGAATTCTAACATTTCTCTGCGCATGTTGGATGTGACTTGTTGCGCTTGGTCGACTGGGGAAATTGGTTCATTTCTTGGATCATCCCGGGGGTGGTCATCGGGGGGCGGATCATCATTTTCCACATCATTGAATGCCCCCAAGAGATTGGATGAGAGTGTATGATTGTTAGGATTGTCTGGAGTATCACGTCGTTGGGAAGTTGAGGAAATTTTCTCCAGTTGCTTCTGGAGGGTTATATTGGAGCTTCGCATGGCTTGATTCTCTTCTTCTAAGGCGCGTAATCGTCTTGGAGTATGGCCAACTACGTGGTCACAGGATCTGGCGTCTGCTCACTGCTAGAAGCCATGATTGGCTGTGTTTTAGGAACCGTAGATTGAGAGATATTTGCCTGCTATGAATCGCTAAGGACCCACGGTGGGCGCCAAATTGTGGACGCTGATTTTCACCCGAGGTCCATAATCGAGAATTTATAGGTTGGGGCACTAGTGATCTTGCAAAAATAAGGTAGAATGAGCGGGGAGTACTGCCCACCGGTATGGTAGGTGCCGTAGGCACTTCGACGCTCAAGTCAGTAGTGAATACGAGCGGTAAATAATAGAAGAACAAGGTCGGAAGTTACCTTGACTTCTGCTGACTTCCGTGAGGGCGGTGGCAAATTTTTAGAGAGTAGAAAGCTTTGAGAGATCAAGTTTGAGAGTAAAGACTTGCCCCCCTCTCGCTTCGATTACCTCATCTATTTATATTCACTTGGGAGGTGTGCATATTTAATACATTAATTGTCTGCCCGTTGGATGCTGGGAACGATTGATCCATGAATTAGGGGAGTTATTAGTTCGAGCATTTCTTGGGTTGACAATTGATGAGTTATGAGGCCATTTTGGTCAGATATTTTCTTGAGCATGGGCTTGTGAAATAACTTGGACCAATATGGGCTTACAAATGGGCTTTCTCTGAGGGTTTTGGGTTCTTTAGACTGACGGGTGATGAGTGTCGGACCACCCTTTGTGCGTGGGCCTGAGAAGGTAATTGGGGCCCAAGTCTATTCTGGGTACTGTTTGGAGGGTTTGGGGTACATTTGGTATAAGACCCGAAGTGAAAAGTCAAAAATACCCTTGGCCCAAATTAGGCCCGTACAACTTCCTTGCATCATGGCTCATATTTTTTAGCCTTCTAAAGGATGAGAAAATAGTGCTCTATTTATAGGAAAAATGTGGCTGATTTTTGTTTGACATGAATGGCTAGATTTATGCCACATCACCCATTCTAGTCCATTCTCGAATTTACTATATCTGTTACGGAAATAATGCTTTTTGACCTAATTCTGATTCGAATTTGGCCAAATATTCAACTCAGAAGTTGTAGGTCTCGGTCTTAGCTTTCAGAAGATATAAAATGCATAAAAATCGGAAATCGTATGAAGAAGTTATTGGCCAAATACTAAGAGCTATTCGAAGTGGTACAACAGGTAAATTTCATATCGAAACTGCAAAGGTTTTACCAAATGTCCACAAGAAATTTCACAAGCACGTACACGCTTGAACATGATTTATACCATGTATTATTCCACCTATAACATAGTAGTCATCGGGATTACCGGGGTATTATACTTTTATAACACAAAGAGTTTTGTCACTTAGGTTCACTCTTTAACCTTTACACAAATTGCCCTTTTTAGTATACCCATTCAACAAGGGATTTCTCAACCATAAGTATTTAAGATTAGAATATTACAAAATATATTGGGAACTCACAAAAGATAAGAAGATTTAAGTGTGAGTTTCTAACCCAAGTAAACCAAGCTCACTAAGATGCTATGAAGGCGTAGTGTGTGAGCTTTGATTATGATGAAAGTTTCAGTTAACTCTCAATTTTTGCCTTGAAAGAAAATGTAGAAAGGTGCAAGAACTCGGCAAAAAAGAAATTGGGACTTAATTTATCATGAAGGTGAAAACTGACACAGCTCTCTATCATAAGATTGGTATGCAGGTCAACAAGGGCCGGTATGTTGGTCCTGTAATTCAAACAGATATATGACCGTTGAAGATTAAAGTTCACCAATCAGATTACTGACCGATACATCGGTTAGCTAACCGATATGGGGACTGGTATGATCCATCCTGGTTCTAATAACTATGCAAACTCCAGATAAACCGATATGGGAGACCGGTGTAGAGTAGCCGGTTCCAGAGAGCACACAAATCTACCCAAGACATAGCAGAGTCATCGTTATGCCGGTATTATGGACAAGTATGTCGGTTACAGTATAGAAAACACAAGATTTAAATATTAAAACCATTTTACAATTGACCCTAATGTATCTATATGAATTTGTATGAGTCCTATGAGTTTAGAGTACTTGAATTATTGACTCACTTACATTGAGAGCCATAAACTATAAGACCACACTATATATTCTTCATTAGGCGCTTGAGTCTCCACATTCATTTGCTTCGATGTCGTTTTGTAATGCTCGTGAATGCGCGTCAAAGTCTCTTGCGTTGTATCATCAAAAAATTTCATCAAGAATATGGCGCTAACAATCTCCCATTTTTTTTATGATGGAGACCTTTAAAACTTGTGAGCTTTGAGAGTTCCAAATTTATTAACGATTATAGCTTCCCCTCAATATTAACTCCCCCTCAACATGTGATTTCATTTCAATATATCTCTATAAAACTTAGACAAACACATTAGTATAAATATGATCTCCTTTAACACAAGGGTGATGGTATCACACGTTTTATCTCATTCTATGATTTCTCCCCCTTTGACATTACCAAAAAGAGAAATAAAAATTAAGCTTAAAGAGAAATTAACCAATCATGTGCATAAAACATAATCTTAAAGTTTATAAACATTCACACTTAACATTTTATCCTTTTTTTTTCTATACAATTCAATATTCATGCAAAGATCATCAAAATCATTTTCAATCAAGAATGACCAATGACAAGACATATCAATATCAATAATCCTAAAGTATCAAGTCATATATATCAATAAGTCCTATGTGATACCAATTTTGAAATTAATAAGATATCAACTCAAATAATTAAGAACAATTAAGACAATTATACATAATGTTCATACACAATTTAGCTCAAAAATGTCTAATCAATATCATGTTTCATAATTATGTCCAATTCATGTCAAAAATTTAAGCATACTCATATTGGATGGAGGAAACGGTACTGATGTTTCCGTAAGCACGAATTTTACCTTTTACCATTGTCACCAACTGACAAATCCACCATTCTTAAAATTTATTTGTTTTAAGGTAGCATTTGATATTCTTCTTGTTGAGCTTTTTCCTCATTTTGTGTTAAGTCTTTAGGATCAATTGCATTTTTCATTAAGAACATTCCCAAAGCTTCCCCTACAAAATCATTTAAGTATATTTTGGTTCCCAAATTTTCTTAGGTCTATGGGGGTTAATCTTAGTTCCTTTCGGAACCCAAATAATAGTCACATTCTTATTTTTAGTCCAACAATCATAACTTTTGTGACCTATCATATTACATGCATGACATTTAACATTTGATTTAATTACTTTAGATGCATGTACATGTGGTGAGTGTGTATATGATTTGGATGCCTTCAAAAAATAATTGTTCAAATATTTTTCCTTCATGTGAGGCTTATATCCTAATCCATATTTTCCCAACACACTTCTTTGTGAACCAAGTAGCATTTTAAAGTTCTTTTCACCTTGAGTGAACTTGTTCAAAATTCATTGCAAATCATCTAATTTCATATTCAAATCATCATTTTTAATTTTCAAAGATTCACAAGCACATGATGATTTAAAAGTAGATGCTTCATTTTGTATGTTCTCTACAAGATGTTCATACTCTTCACACACATGTTTTCAGTATCTAAAGCATGAATTTGTTCAATAAGGGATGCATGCTCATTTTGTTCAATCATCACATCATTTTCATTCTTAGCCTTTAAGCAAATATTATCATTATCCAAAGCACGAATTTTATCCATTCATGATGCATGTTCATGTTGAAGTAATGTGTGCTCTTTCTTAATTAAATTACATTTCTTTCTAAGAGTATCATATTTATCATGCAAATCATTCAACATGTCAAATATTTCATCACAATCGGAAATTTCATTTTCATAAACAATAACGCTTTCTTTTTCCGATTCCCCTGTAGGATTTTCTATAGCCATGAATTCTCAATTACAAGTTTCATTATTTAATAAGCTAGGATCAATATTGCATTCATTTAATTGACTATTTTCCTCATTAAGCAATTCTAAAGATTTTCAAAATTCATGTGTATTTATAATTTTGAGAATCCTATCAATTATGTTTTTATCTAATGTTTCACAAAAAACTTTAAGTGCATTAGAATTTATCGAAGTTTTTCGCCCTTCCGTGATCTCTTTATATCCACCAATATCGTAGGCGAGCAAAAAGGAGAGCATCATTTTTTTTCTAAAATTTGAAGTCTGTTCCATTATATAGACCGATATGGGAGACCGATATGGAGTAGTTCGGCTCTAAAGAGCATGAAAATATTCCCAAGGCAGAGTAAGGACACTGTTATGCCTGTATCATGGACCAGTATAGCCGGTCATAGTATAGAAAACACATATTTTGAAGATTAAAATCATTTTCACTTGTACCTAATGCATCTATATGAATATATATGAGTCCTATGAGCTTAGAGTACTTGAATTATTGACTCACTTACATTGAGAGCCCTAAGTTATAAGACTATACTAGATATTCTTCATTAGACGCTTGAGTCTACACATCCATTTATTTCGACACCTTTTTATAATGCTCTCGAATACACGTCAAAGTCTCATGCGTCGATGTTGGATAATATGACCCATAGCGTCACTATTTGTACAGATCATAATGTTGTTGTACAAATTAACTATGTGACAAGGAAATTGCACTCTCATCATTTGTGATTAGATCACCATAGATGTATAAATGAAGAGAGGTCCATATGATTAGTTCCTGGATTGAGAATGATATGAGACAGTATCAGTCCGCGAAGGATTAATCATTAAATATCCCTAGTCGTAGTATTATCGAGACTGGACATCGATAATGCGGAATAGGCTAGTATTGCACTTGTGCGCGTTGTGAGGGCACAATAGCATAGTTCTCATATATTTGGGTATGGATACTCATGCAAGTGCGATAGGAGGTTGTGTTTCACCGATGGTACGGGAAACAGCTTCGCTCTGGATAGACCCTCGGAATCCCATTGGTATTATGACTATGTGTCTATGGGAGTCCGACATCAGGGTAGGTGTATTTGGTCTTAACCTGAGACTTACACTGCTAATGCTTACGACAATCAATATGCTTTAGTTGAGGTCGTCCAGGGCTGTAACGGTTCTGTGTACGCCAATGCTGGGTATATTGAGAATCGTAGAGTATTGGGTGTGATGTCAAGACGGAAGTATCACTCCAGTCATAGTGGAGATGATGTCACGCAAGATACGGTATTAGTGCTCTTAAGTGCTGGCCGGCCATCGGGATATTATGACAAGGTCATGTATATCCGATTATAGAGACTAGTTACCAGACATCCGACATGTGCTTCGGACGGGGCAGACACTTATCCAGCCCCAGCCCTAGCACGTGACTATCCGATACTGGGCCGATATACACAATACTTGGTATACTACGCTTGATATAGATCTTAAATATTCTTAGATGAATATGACCGGAGAATTGGGTAGACTTGTGCTTTGCTAGAAGCCGATCTTGTCTCGTAAATCGGTAGAACGTAGTACTTGGTACGTACGTGATTCGGATACTCCGACGACCGTATTTACTGCCAACATATCCGGGGATCTCATGGGTCGCTTCCGATAATCCACCGATGACGTATGACTCGCACTCTTAATTAATCTGGGATTATATTAGAAGAGAGAGAAAATTAATCTAAGATTAATTACGGAGATATTTTATCTAGGATAAAATATCGTCTAGAGAGAGATAATGATTAATTTGGAATTAATCGGTAAATTATATATATTCGATATATTAAATGAAATTAGATTTCGACGCGGAATTAAAATTAGATTTTAATTCGGGCGAACGAATTAATTTAGAATTAATACGTTAGCGACGTGAATAGTGAATTCGCTAGGCGTAATTATTTAATTACGACGCAACGGAAAATCGCTAATTAGGAATTAGCGAACCCGAGCCCGAGTGTGATTGTGAGCGCATTCGTATTTCGAATTCGAGTGCGGCAACGCAAGTCACATCAAGCGTCAAATCATTCGTCACATCAAGCGTCAAATCAAATGTCACTTTGAGTGATGTGATGATTGATGTGATTGATTGATTGAAAGACTTACATCACTTTATTAAAGTGACAATGAATAGTTGATATAAGTAGGTGGAATAGTATTTGGTGGTATAAAGCATTTACTTTTGATTTTAATTAATCAATTAGTAATTTTTTTTAGTATTATTTTTCTTGGAAAAATATATAAGCATTTTTGGAAAATGCTTTACCAACAAATACACAACATTCTTCTCTCTCATTCTCTCCTTCAAACTCACGCCCAAATGGGCAGTAAGCTCACTGTTTTTGAAGCCAAAATGGCGTGAGCAATGGGGAAGCAAGAGTTGGGTTTTTGTGGCAAAAACCGCAAGTGCTAGCACACTACGAGATATGCGAAGTTGGTAGGGAGGTTCACCCATGAGCCGGGATCCGTCCGACGAAGCTTGGAGCTCCGTTTCACAGCTCAAAATTCTGATTTGGAGGGCAGTGAACTGCACACAGTTGGCGCCAAAAGTGGCTTTTTGGGCTTCATTCGTCTTCAAATCGTCTCAACCGATCGATGTGAGTATTCCGCTACCTCCGTTGATGTATTCACACATGTATTTCATGTCTTGTTTGATCTTGGGACCTAGACAAAAACCTAACAATGGCATCAAGAGCTATAGGTTCAAGCATGAAATTGTAGGGCTTAAAATTTGGTAATTTTTTTTTTGAGCATGATTTTATAAAATTGGATGTTTGAGCATGCTTAATATATGTTATATTGAAGATTAATTTGATCAATTTCAACAAAATGTGATTGGATCAATTTTGCCCAAATTATTCCCCTTGGCCGAATGGTAATGTGAATTTTGGATTCTTGGAATTTTTTGATTTTGATTCATTGGATGAGTTAGAATCATGTAGGATAATGTTGATTTAAGACGAATTGGATTGTACTTTAAACCAAAATTCTCATGTTGGCCGAATTGGATTATGCCCTTGAATGTCTTGGTGTTTTGATTTTAGGACATTGGATGTATTGGAAATCATTTAGGATGTTGATTTAATGTCGATTGTGGGTTCGATTGGATTGAAACCAAATCGGACACAAAATCCCTCCTTTGGCCGAGAGCTTTAAAGCATTTAATGGGTTTGATTTTTTCATTTATGTGTTGGACATGTGATAATGATAATGAACATGATTAATTGGACTAATTTGATGTTTTAGAAATATTGATTTGGGTGATTAATCATGTAATGCACTTTAGGTAATTAAATTGCGAAATTGGATTTGTGTAATTTAATGAATTAGGCCTTTAAATTGGATTTGGGCTTATTAAGTTGTAATTGGGCTTATTGGGCTTGATTTTATCAAGATGGGTTTAGGCCAAATGGATTGGATCCAATTGGGCCCAAAACCACTACCATAAAGCCCAAATGCAACTTATAAACCTTTAAAGTTTAATTGGGCCTAATGGGCCTAAATTGATTTCTGGGCTTATGGGGTTACTCCTTGATTGGGCTTTGGTTGCCGAAGCCCACGCCTTAAAGAAATTAATTAAAGCCCATTAGACTTGAATTGAATTGACGTTGGACGTTAATCGGGCTTTGAGACCCGAAGCGATTAAATTTGGAATTTAAGTCGTTAAAGGTTTATTAAATAAAGTGTAATATTTAATTTGGAATTGAATAGTGAATTAGTATTAAATACATGTTAAATTGGATTTAATGATGTAGTTTAATTTAATTCAGGAATTCGTACTTTGAGTACTTATTCACAAAAACGAGTTTGACTCGAGCAAAATCAAATCGTTGTTTGAACATTGGATGATCACATAATTATCAGATTAATTAATTTGATTATATTGATTGATAGCATGCTTTTGTGTGAATACGTGGTTGTGATGAATGAATAATGTATATCGGATGGATATTAGTCGGGTGGGGCAATTTTGGAAATTGTTGTAATAAATTCGATTTATTAAATTGGACCTGCGTGTCCAGCCTTATCACCTCTATTCTCTTTGTATTCTCTTCTCACCTATTCCCCTCAATGTAAATGAGGTTTCTTTAGAAGTGTAGTGTAACGGGTAGAAGTAATACAAGTGCTAGCTTGAGTGAGAAAGGGAGAGATTTGATCTAGGATCAATATGTTAAGTATCCATCCGCATATCATTATTATTTTATTTCATATGCGCTTTATTATGTATTTAGAATGCATGTTTAAGGGTGTATGATGATGAGACCTAAACAAAGATAATTAAATTGGTAGCCAATTTGCACGCGAAAAGCCCTCATCAAATATCATGCGTCTTTTCCTTCCATTGAGTGATTCTTACTCAAGATCCTAGATTGGCATGGGTTGTTGGCCAAAGTCAAGCCCTTGTCCGTCGAAGATGTGTTTGAATCACGAGGCTTTGTTCCATATTGGTGTCTTGTCCAAGTTGTGGTTTGTTGGCCAAAGTCAAGACCACTTCTTGTCCAACGACATTGATTACGAAGCTTCCATAGTCAATGGGTCCGCGCTTGACTGGGATCATTAGGTTTGTTGTGCCAAAGCCAAGGCCTAGTTGATTCAGAGGAAAAGGTTAGGGTATATATTAGATATATAGGCATATATAAGATATATGTTTCGGACTTGGATGTCCACCTACTGGATCTAGGAGTTGGATGAGATCCAATTGATCTTCGAGATCTACCTAGTTAATTATCATACAATTTGTTGGCCAAAGTCAAGATTGTGTGATATTTAACGGGATCCTAGCCCACTAGGAAACACGGTTTCCCGAGTACTCGACAGAGGGTTAGAGGCTCGCCGAAAAATAGTGGGAAGCAAGAATTGAATTTGCAATATTCGTTCAATTAGTCGCCATACGCACTCAAACAAATATCACTCGTCATATAAATTAAAAGTATTAGTTGGACTAATATTTAAATTGTTGTTTTAATAAACAGTTGGACTGTATTATAGTTGATTATATATAATTGGATTATATTAATCAATATATTTGAATTAATTAATTTCAGTTTACAGTTGATTTTATAATTGGATTATAGTAATCAATGTAATTGAGGTTAATTAATTTGGATTATATTTGATTATATAGTTGGACTATTATAATCATTATAATATATAGTACCACTAATAATTGATTAAATAGTTGGACTATTGAAATCAAGAAAGAATTGAAAAGTTGGATATTTAAATATATCTGGGATTAAATGTTTTAAATGATTTAATTTTCAAATTGGGAATAAACAATAGGTTACTTTATTTGATAAAATAATTATTATACCTTAAGCCCAAAATTAAGCAAATAAGTAGAGCATAAAATCTTTGGAAGATTTATGTGATGATGACTTTAGTGCTTAATTTAATATACTTGTCATAAATCTAATTTTAGATTTAAGAAGCATTAAAATTGCAATTTATAATTCTTGGAGAATTAATTGACTATTCTAGAGGAGAAAAAGTCAAAGTTTGCAATTGGGCATGTAGCACGAGGTGCACATCGTTTCGATATTCTAAAAACCCAAGGCTTGGCCTAAGGTTCCTAAAATATTGAAAAGGATAATTGACATATCCCAAAGTGACTACCATTTGGATATGGCAGACACGAAGGAATTAAAGAAAGGGCAAGGCTCTTACTTTAAAAATGATTGTCAAAGTTATGTTCACTACTAGTATTGAAATTAGATTTTAAATACTTAGTGTGGTACATAAAATATATGTATTGATGTTCAGAATCTGCTTTGAGCAGGATACTGACTTCAAGCTAAGATTGCTCTGCGAATCGGAAACGGGACGAAAGTCGCTGTTTCGACCGTAGATACCTAAGTTTAGGAACTACCCTTCGGGTGTGTACTTAAATTAGGAACTGTTATAAGGTAACTAGTTTGACTAGAGACATTATCTTTATATCAGTGTTTAATCCATTGTGGATAAACCTTTATATTTTAGAACACTAAAGTGTTTCATTATATAAAGATGATATTAAGATAACACATTAGATGTGAATAACAGAATTTATATTTTGAATATAATTAAAATCTCAAACATATAGAATGACAAATAAATAGCTCAAATTGATTTGATCAAGTAGAGACTTATATGTTGCATTGTAGTCTAGGACAGAATTAAACAAGACTCGTATATCCGCACTTTTGAAGAGTGGGTACTAGGACTGATTTGACTATTCAAATAAAGTCTACGAATCTAGTTTGTTAGGTAAAGTACCTGAAACACTGTTTACTTGGTAATAGTGTAAGTGCCACCGATTTGTTAGCCCTATTCATGGTGAAGTTAGTGGGCCCATATCTAGCTAGGCTAGATGTGAACATGAATATTTCGTGACCTTAACGGATGTGGCATCACGTTGTGGTTATGTGTTTCTTTTGAAGAACACAAATCGGAAACTATTATAGTTTCGACACGAAGTAGACACTACAAGAAAAAAGGCCTTTACTGACACTAAGGTTAGTGACACTAGGCTAAAAGTGTCAGAAACGACGTGTAAATGGGCCTATTTCCGTGTTTTTCACTTAAATATCAATAATTACTGACACTATGGTATCAGCGATTTTAGTGTCAGTAATTACTATTACAATAGTATCAGTAAGAAATAAAAAAAAAAAACGCGTAGTTGTCTGGAGTCGACCCAACACCTCGCGGAAGTGACGTTTTTCGCATATATTACTGACACTAGAGTATCAGTAAATTTAGTCTCAGTAAATTAATGATACCTTATTACAAATTTACCCTTAAAATTTTCAAATATTTATTAAGTGTATAAGGATATATTAGTAATTTAAGTTTAACTTAAAAATTAAAAAGTAAAAAACTAAAAAATCTAAAGACTAAACCTAGCCTCTTTTCATTCTCTCAAACGAATTTAAAGTTTAAACCCTAAACTCTCTCCACTCCAGCCGCCTCTCGCAGTTGCAGTCGACCAGACCTTCACCATCTCTGCATCTCACCATCCATCGCTTGAGCCGCGACCCATAACCGAGCCTCACTGCAGCTTTGTGCTGTACATAGAAAGGTCTTTATCCAAAAAATTTTGAACCGCGAATGAGTTTGTGAATTGTTATTACATTTTCTTTCCACATATTTTGTTTATATACCCAAAAATGAGCATTATCAATTGGAATGTTATTTCTTGAAGATTTCTCAAATTATCTATTATCTTGTAGATTACTTGCACTTCTTTTCATCGCAGTTCTTTATCACGTGTGCAAAATGTGATTGGCTTGACAATAAGCACGTTGTATTTGGGGTAAGTGCTCTAATACTAATCTAGTAATATTTTTCGTTTTTGGTGTGCTAATATATTTTCCAATAAGAATTGCACAACATTTTCTGATGTGTGTTAATAAGAATTTGTTATTTCCGAGAAAAGGCTCGCATTAGAAGCCTGGTCAAGGACAGGTTTGATGTATGATGTATATTGTTTTACTTTTACCCCTGTTTTTCAATCATGGATGGTTGTGTCGTGACTCGACAATCTAATTCATATATGAAGGTTCTTTCAATCTTTTGCATGGATGGTTGTGTCATCTAATTCATATTCTTGTTTCTGGATAGTTGTATTTTTATGGCTTCTCTGAAATGCTAATTTACTTCTGTTATAGAGGGTGCTCGGAGATGGTCTTTTGGTAGTTAGGAAGATCGAGAACATTGCAGAAAAATAACATTGGATTGGAGCCAATGTTCTTCGTTATTTTACTCTAATGTATGTTTTCTTTAAACCTTTGAAACTAATTATGAAAATTTTATAAACTTACATCGACAAGGTACATATTATGAACAGGTTAGGTACGTAAAATGGACAAAAAATGGATATATTGTGATAGACTTTCCAGTGAATATCGTGTTGGAGTTGATGAATTCTTGGAGTTTGCAATTCTTAATTCTGAAAATCGAATGTTAATTAGATGTCCTTGCGCCCGTTGTTGCAATATGGAGTTTCATACTCCTAAAGAGGTGAAGCTTCATTTGTTTCAGAAAGGCTTTCTCCAAACGTATTTAGTTTGGACTTGGCATGGTGAATCTAAACCTGTATCTCCTTCTGAAAATTGCCAAGACCTTCCACAAAGTCAACGTTTCAGATGTCATGACTATAGTGATGTAGTTGATATGGTTCAAGATGCGTATGAGCAATGTGATAAAGATCATAGCTCTTTCACAGATATGCTTGAAGATGCTGAAAAGCCATTATATCTAGGTTCTAAACATTCAAAGTTATCGGGTTTAATGAGACTGTATAATGTCAAAGGGAATTATGGGTGGTCTGATAAAGGATTTTCAGCTTTGTTAGAAGCTCTTGCTGATATATTACCAAAAAATAATAATCTACCCAAGTCTATGTATGAGGCAAAAAAAACAATGAAAATGTTGGGCTTAGATTATGATAAAATACATGCATGTCCAAATGATTGCATTCTTTACAGGAATAAGTTTGCAAATCTTATTGAATGCCCAATTTATGGACAATCTAGGTGGAAAAGAAAAAATGATGGTTCCAAACAATTGAGAAAAGGGGTTCCTGGGAAGGTGTTATGGTATTTTCCAATTATTCCTAGGTTCAAAAGAATGTTTCATTCACCACAGACAGCTGAAAACTTGATTTGGCATGCAAATAAGAGAATTGAAGACGGCAATCTTCGCCACCCTGCAGATTCACCGGCATGGAAATTAATTGACAATAAGTGGCCTGAATTTTCCCAAGATCTTAGAAATCTTCGTTTAGCTCTCTCAAGTGATGGGGTTAATCCGTATAGCAATCAAAGCACCACTTATAGCTGTTGGCCCGTTACTTTGATAACATACAATCTCCCTCCATGGTTGTGTATGAAGAGAAAGTTTATGATGTTGTCTCTTTTGATATCTGGCCCCAAGCAGCCTGGAAATGATATAGATGTGTACCCACAACCTTTAATCGAGGATTTAAAAACCTTGTGGAATGTAGGTGTTGATGTGTATGATGCATATAAAAAAGAAATTTTCAATTTACGAGCTGTGTTGATGTGGACAATCAGTGACTTCCCAGCATATGGAAACCTATCTGGGTGTACCGTTAAGGGATATTATGCTTGTCCACTTTGTGGGATAGGCACTTGTGCACATTGGTTGCCGCATAGTCGGAAAATGTCTTATATGGGCCACCAACGGTTTCTACCACCTGGTCACTCATTTCAAAAACTAAAAAAAGCTTTCATTGGAAAGAAAGAGGGGATTCTCCTCCTCAATATTTAAAAGGTCAGGAAATATTTAAAATGGTTGAGCATATTCAAACCAAGTTTGGGAAAAGAAAGATCAAAAAGCGAAAACGTGATGATGGTGGTGGTGAAGGTGAAGGTGATGAAGACATTTTTCTGAAATTGTATAAAAAGAAATCGATCTTCTTTGAAAGATGGATAAAACTGGAACTGCCAAACCAGTTCAGTTTGGAAATTTTGAGATGATACGTCCATCAAAGGTTGCTTTGAAAGAAGGACCTCAATACATTTCAAAACTGTTAGGTATGATAGAGTTGGGGCAAATCATATGATCCCATACACCCAAGGTAATAATTTTTTAATTTTTTTAGTATTCAATTTCAAGTTATGTAATCCAGATTTTTATTACCCTTTCTTTCTTATTTAGCTTTCACTGGGTGCTTCTTGCAATTGACATAGTACGACGCACGATATATTATCTGGATCCTCAGGGGAATAATCCTACTGATGAGTTGATGCAAATTGTTAATCAGTTAAGTTATAGTTGTTTTCTCTTTATTTTAACATTGGGTTTATTGTTGCATTATTTATATATGATATCCAATTAATTTTTTTTTGTAGGGGAATTAGAGTGTATCAATCTTTACATTCTAATAATAAGAGCGGTAGTGTGACTTGGGTATCTGTAAGGTACAAAGTTATGATATATATATATATTTTTGTGATATGCAACAATGAGAATATTTAGAATATGTCTAAATGAACTAATTTGATATGATAATTCTTTTTTATAGTGTCCAATGCAGCCTGGAAGTTTTTGAATGCGGTTTTATGTGATGAAATACATGCAGCAAATTGTAACAAATGTGAACATTCTAAAAGACAATGTAAGTTAACAATAGTTAAGTTTTATCACTAGTCAATTAAGACATCTTACTGTTTAAAATTTTCTAACTATAAATATTTTAAAGTTCAAGGGGATTAATGAGTACACTCTGGAAGATATAACGCAACTCCGTGATGATTGGCAATATATGTTGCACATATAATCACACAGTATAATGAAGAGGTAATTACAAGGACATGTTTTACAGAGGTGATTATTACTTCCTATTTTTTCACTTTAATTCATGACATATTGGGAATCTTCTTCTATCTTGCAGAATACAAATGACAGGACAACATAGCTATTGTTCGTTGAGTTAATGAGTAGTATGGTATTTCTCTTTTCTGTAAATTAATACATTATTGTAAGAATTGAAGCTTAGAATTTTCCCCAGATTTTTTAGTTCAGTGAAAGCAATATGAATCATATCTTTTATTTCAGTTTTATGCCCTGATGGGTTTAATTTGGTGGGTTAATTTGTTTTATTTGTGAGTTTTGCTAGTGGGTAAGATTGCTTTGAGACTTGAAAGTTAAAACAATCATGATGTAAAATATTCTATTAACAGTGTCTCGATGTTCTCTATGTCAGACATGAACTTGGAGATAGTTTTTTACCTGATGAAGTTTTGCCATGTTCTGATTGATACTTGTTGAAACCTTTGGGGGATATGGCACCTGTCATCTGATGTGCTTTGAGGTGGCAGCATGAATGCTATGGAAGCAGTATTTGATATATTGAGATCTAACATGTTTATCTCATCTATTTTTATGGCAATTACCTGGAATGTTACATTCTAGTACATTTTGAGCTTTGAACTTTTAGTTTCCAGGAATTCCATAATGAACAACTATCTTGTCATCTTGATTTGCTTCCTGCATTTGGAAAAGTATTAGATCATGTCATCTGATAAACTTCATCTGGTTCATGAGATCCTTTTATTTCAGTTTTATGTCCGTCTATATATATATATATGTGTGTGTGTGTGTGTGTGTGTGTGTGTGTGTGTGTGTGTGGTGTGTGGTGTTATTGATTTGTTTGTTTTGGTGATTATGTAGCGGTATGAAAGATACAACTTGTTATTATGGATGCCATTTGGTTTTTTATATGCATGCTCTTAGGTTGTTGGTATGGTTATTGTCAATAAGTGCTTTATGTGACAAAAATTAGATTAGGGTTATATTTTGTATTTTTATTTGGATGTATTTAATATTTTTATTTATGAAGATATCGATTTTTTTTGGAAGTCCATCTAATTCTTAACATTTGGTTTATAATTTCAGATTTTGTGCCAGATATCATATTGTTGGGGGATTGTTGCAGGCTTCTCAACAAGTATCATGAATTTTGGTGGGGGCATGACATTTTGATGGGACTTTAAGAGTAGTTTTTGAAATATATATATGTTAATTTAAAGATTGTCTATGGAGTTTTTGTATTCATCATGTGATACTGTTGAATTGATTAATACGATTAATCTATTATATTGCGAATTTTATATAAATGTAATTTTTAGTTTTTTATTTCATTGAGTTGGTATATATATATATATATATATATATATATATATATATATATATATATATTATATATATATATATATATATATATATATATATATATATAGATATATATATATATATATTTTATGATTAATTTAATTAGAAAAAAAAGAAATATAATTGTGAAATAATACGATTTTTAAATTTTAAAAGATATTGACGGATATTGATACTATAGTAAAATAATTACTGACACTAAAAATCAAATATATGCGATATACTGATACTGCAGTAACAAAATTTACTGACACTATAGTATCACTAAATACTGATGATATAGTGTCAATAATTTACTGACACTAAAATAGTGTGAGAGATTACTGATACCATAGTGTCAATAATTTTCTGATACTACAGTATTAACGTTTACTGACACTAAGAATCACTGACACTAGAAACTAGTGTCAGTGATTTCTGGCTGCGGCAACACTGACACATTTATATAGTGTCAGTAAAACCCTTTACTGACACTAATTTAGTATCAGTAAAAGCCTTTTTTCTTGTAGTGAGATAAATAGATCGACTATAGTATTATGCCGTCACGGTAAGACCGTAATGAAAATACTTAAGCAGTAAGTTTCAAAAATACATGAAAGAGTATAGTATTCTTTCAGATGAGGACTCCTCCCGAGACACGTCAGTTTGACGGTGTGTCCAAACTAAAAACTGAATTTTTTTGGACATGATAAGGTTTATCACGAGTCGCTCTGAGCTATCATTTCCTTCAACATGATATGTATTTACAGTGCAAAACTTATTTAGAATAAGGTTCCATATAAATCTGTTTGACAGATATCATATAGGATATGAACAGGAAAGAAACAGGGTTTCTCATTCCTAATAATTTGGGTATGCCAGGCATAACAACTATGTTTGGATACTAGTTGTTGTACCGCAAGGCATTGTGCCTATTGGTACTGTAAATGTCTTCAAGGAAGACATACATGGATGGCAACATACCAACTTACAAAGCTAGGCTTTTGACGGAAAGGTATCGTTATCAACATTGTGTTGATTACGGTTCAACCTTTTACCTATTGCCATGGTAAATCCATTTGGATAAAGCTTGCTGAGAAACTGTACATTTATGAAATGTGTCAGTTAAAGATCAAAATCGCTTTCCTGAAAAGGAAACCTTTTGGGAGGATGTTTACAACATCCTGACGATTTTGTATAACCGACAAACAAGGTTTGCGGGTTATTCGATCCATGTTTGGATTGGAGCAAGCATAAGGTTCTTGGAACTGTCGTTTTGAAATAATCATAATGGTTTATGATTTGACTCAAAACGAAATAATTCTTGTGTATATAAGGAGGTTAGTGGGAGCGCACTGACAGTGAAATTCCCATAAAGCAATTGGTGAAAGCTTGGCTTTCATAGAAATTCTTCGTGGAATTCTTGGGAGAAAACAACCTTTATTCAAGAAATAAAGATCTACTGGGATAGATTTGGAGTTGTTAACACTCTCTGGGAAATTGTACATTTAAAATGTACTTGATATGGTGTCTCATACGCTTTGAGCATATGGAGTCACAATCAGGACAATCCAAGTGATAGTCACTGGATTGAAGTTAAGAACATCTGTTAGTATCTCAGAGAACTAAAGATGTTGTCTTAAGCTATGGAGAAGGAGAAATTGAAGTGACTGGGATCACTGCCGCAAGTTTCCAAACAGTTAAATACTGCGGTACTATAAAGTTTGAATAACGGAACAGTGTGCTGGAAATCTTCCGAGCAAGATACTGTTGCCGAATAAACAACAAATGCGGATTATTGCTGCGGCTGAGGCAACAATAGAAGCCATTTGGTCGATAATAAATCTAATTAGATTAGATATAGTTCTGTTAGCAGCTGAGCTAGGCGTCAGCACAAGGCTAAAGATTAAAGGTCTCATCGACGATCCAGATATATACTTCTATATTCATCTGATTCGTTCGGATCATACATCGTGGTGATGTGGTGATCGTATAAATCGCGTCAGACGATAATCATGGAAATCCGCTGATGAAAACCTTTTCTCAGCAATTTGAGCGAACCGTACATAGTTCGGGTGTACGACACTTGAGTGACTGGCTATGTGCCAAGTGGGAGATTGTTGGATAATATGACCCATAGCGTCATTATTTGTACAGATCATAGTGTTGTTGTACAAATTAACTATGTGACAAGGAAATTGCACTCTCATCATTTGTGATTAGATCACCATAGATGTATAAATGAAGAGAGGTCCATATGATTAGTTCCTGGATTGAGAATGATATGAGACAGTATCAGTCCGCGAAGGATTAATCATTAAATATCCCTAGTCGTAGTATTATCGAGACTGGACATCGATAATGCGGAATAGGCTAGTATTGCACTTGTGCGCATTGTGAGGGCACAACAGCATAGTTCTCATATATTTGGGTATTGGATACTCATGCAAGTGCGATAGGAGGTTGTGTTTCACCGATGGTACGGGAAACAGCTTCGCTCTGGATAGACCCATCGGAATCCCATTGGTATTATGACTATGTGTCTATGGGAGTCCGACATCAAGGTAGGTGTATTTGGTCTTAACCTGAGACTTACACTGCTAATGCTTACGACAATCAATATGCTTTAGTTGAGGTCGTCCAGGGCTGTAACAGGTTCTGTGTACGCCAATGCTGGTATATTGAGAATCGTAGAGTATTGGGTGTGAAGTCAAGACGAAAGTATCACTCCAGTCATAGTGGAGATGATGTCAGGCAGGATACGGTATTAGTGTGCTCTTAAGTGCTGGCCGGCCATCGGGATATTATGACAAGGTCATGTATATCCGATTATAGAGACTAGTTACCAGACATCCGACATGTGCTTCGGACGGGGCAGACACTTATCTAGCCCCAGCCCTAGCACGTGACTATCCGATACTGGGCCGATATACACAATACTTGGTATACCTACGCTTGATATAGATCTTAAATATTCTTAGATGAATATGACCGGAGAATTGGGTAAGACTTCGTGCTTTGCTAGAAGCCGATCTTGTCTCGTAAATCGGTAGAACGTAGTACTTGGTACGTACGTGATTCGGATACTCCGACGACCGTATTTACTGCCAACATATCCGGGGATCTCATGGGTTGCTTCCCGATAATCCACCGATGACGTATGACTCGCACTCTTAATTAATCTGGGATTATTATAGAAGAGAGAGAAAATTAATCTAGGATTAATTACGGAGATATTTTATCTAGGATAAAATATCGTCTAGAGAGAGATAATGATTAATTTGGAATTAATTGGTAAATTAATATATATTCGATATATTAAATGAAATTAGATTTCGACGCGGAATTAAAATTAGATTTTAATTCGGGCGAACGAATTAATTTAGAATTAATTCGTTAGCGACGTGAATAGTGAATTCGCTAGGCGTAATTATTTAATTACGACGCAACGGAAAAATCGCTAATTAGGAATTAGCGAACCCGAGCCCGAGTGTGATTGCGAGCGCATTCTTATTTCGAATTCGAGTGCGGCAACGCAAGTCACATCAAGCGTCAAATCATTCGTCACATCAAGCGTCAAATCAAATGTCACTTTGAGTGATGTGATTGATTGATGTGATTGATTGATTGAAAGACTTACATCACTTTATTAAAGTGACAATGGATAGTTGATGTAAGTAGGTGGAATAGTATTTGGTGGGTATAAAGCATTTACTTTTGATTTTAATTAATCAATTAGTAATTTTTTTTAGTATTTTTCTTGGAAAAATATATAAAGGCATTTTTGGAAAATGCTTTACCAACAAATACACAACATTCTTCTCTCTCATTCTCTCCTTCAAACTCACGCCCAAATGGTAGTAAGCTCACTTTTTTGAAGCCAAAATGGCGTGAGTAATGGGGAAGCAAGAGTTGGGTTTTTGTGGCAAAAACCGCAAGTGCTAGCACACTACGAGATATGCGACGGTGGTAGGGAGGTTCACCCATGAGCCGGGATCCGTCCGACGAAGCTTGGAGCTCCCGTTTCGCAGCTCAAAATTCTGATTTGGAGGGCAGTGAACTGCACACAGTTGGCGCCAAAACAGTGGGCTTTTTGGGCTTCATTCGTCTTCAAAATCGTCTCACACACCGACCGATGATGTGAGTATTCCGCCTCTACCTCCTTTGATGTATTCACACATGTATTTCATGTCTTGTTTGATCTTGGGACCTAGACAAAAACCTAACATCGAATCATCAAAATCCATCATCGAGAATTTGACGCTAACAGTAAGAATAAATTGTAAATAATTTATAGCACAAATGATAATAAGAATTACCTTAATTCCCTTATAAGCTTTGTTGAATTTGTTTTCAGTACATGATTGACCGGCGTAAACACACACGTATAACGCAAGCGCACGTATCGTTCAAGTAGTATAAAAATATCGATCCCACGAGGACTTAATATCTAATCTATTAATTTTATGAGGTCAAATGATTACTGATATCTAACAAGTTGATTGATTGATTTGAAATGGTGACGATTCTAAATTTAAAAACAAGTAAATAAAATTGTCGAAAATAGGTTTTAGAAAATTCAATATTAAAAACTATGTAGGGTTGTGATCTTCCAATAATCATTTTAAAGATGAAGTGGTTATCTTATAGTTGGTAATATATTGATTTATTAACCTGGAACACTAAATTATATGTAAGCCTCTGTCGATGGTCAGACACAAATACCCAGTTTAACCCAATTGAACCATATGTCTATGTAAACCAAATTATCTGGATTCATTAAGTTTAAGTTCCAATTATGGCTACCCCCGCCGCCGACAGGTATATTCCTATCCTGTAAGGAAATCTATTAAAGGGTTATCTATTCTCAAGGAATATCGTGGGCTATTGAGTCTAAGGCTGAAACCTAAAATCCCTATGTCTAGTTCATTTTAGATTTACCCGATCAATTTTATTAATGGCCAGTTAATGAAAAAGCATTAAGTTTAAGACTCAATAAATAAATCTTTATATTACCCAAGCTATAATCTAACCCTTATAAAACGGTGATATTGGATTTCATCACAACCCCAGATAACTAATTTAGTTACAACACATAACTAGGGCTAGTAAAAACTTGAATAAAATAAAAGACATAAAGTAAAACTGAAAAGTAAAATAAAATAAAATGCTAAGGTAAAAGGAATTACTTTTACTACTACTAATTTAGATATCTCCCATAAAATAATATATAGACTTGTGATTCTTTTTCCAACCAGCCATATAGGCGGTAACCTGATTAAGTCAAATTAAGTCCAACCAACCATAAAGGCGGAACCAAAATTAAATTACCAACCGACCAATCTGGCGGTATCCTTTATTAGTCAGGTTTAAACCAGATTAAAATGAATTACCAACCGACCAATCTGGCGGTATCCTTTTTAAGTCAATATTTTAAATAGTGAATATATTTTTTAAGGGAGATTAATCTAAATAGTAACAGTAAAAGAATTACCTTTCACCCTAGCTGGAGAAGTTACCTCCTCATGGTAAATAGTAAAACTGTAAAAAGTAAAAAGTAAAATTAAATTACTATTATCACAAAACGTAATTAAAATTATTTACAAAACTAAAAAATTAAAAAACTAAAAAACTAAAAACTAAAGAATCTAGAGAGAGAAACTCTCTCTATAGATAGAATAGAAGAGAGAGAGTGGTGCACTGAATTCTGAAATCTCGAGCTCAATTTATAGGCGCGGATAAGCTTCCAGCGTCGCGACGCCAGGTCCCTCAACGTCGCTACGCCAGCTTCTGTTGACGTGGCAAGCTCTGGTTCGCCGGTTTGAAGATTCTGGATAAGCTGATAAGATGACACGTGGCAGAGTGGTTGGGTTTCAATTATTGTGACACGTGGCGGCTTCTGATTGGTCGCTGAGATTCTTATCCGCCACGTGTCAGATAAGGATTAGATACTCAATTATTGATGCTGACGTGGCGACGACGTGGTGACATGTGGGAAAGAGACTGTCGGCACCGTAGGATTGCGACACGTGTCACCTCATGATTGGCTGATGATGACGTGCGGTGAGGTGGCAATGTTGACTTGTTGACTTGCTGACGTGGCTGATGACATGGAATGACACGTGGAACACAAGGCGATGATGACTTTCGGCACCGTAGGATGCTGACACGTGGCACAGCGCATGTTAGCAGATTGACTGTGATGGTGACACGTGGCACGACGTATTTTAGCAAAGTCAAACTTTTCTCATATTCTGATTTGTGGACCCGGTGCACGTTAGCACTGTTCAGCGCATGTTAGACGTCGCGACACGCAAGTCTTCAGCGTCGCGACTCGCTAAAGACCAAAATATCCCTGTTGACGCATTTTTGTCCGTTTTTGCCCCAAATTGCCTCCAATGCTTTCCAAACTTTATTTATCTGCAAAATAACATAAAATACATCAAAACGTTCACAAAACTCGAGAAACTATACGAAATATTAGGTCAAATGAGTGGGAATAAGTGATATAAATACCACTCATCACACCCCCAAACCTAACATTTTGCTAGTCTTCGAGCAAAACATAAAATAAAATAACATAAATAAATTAACTAAGCCACTTTCGTAGGGATCACAATTGCATTTAGCGTATGCAACAAGCCTTTAAACCCCTAGGTGTTCCTAGTGGACGAGTTGTAGTCTCGTGAGGGCTTACAGCAATGATACCCACAAACATTTTTACAAAAGTAAAAAGTTAGTTAAAACTAATGCACACAAAGCAAAAAGACAAGAGAAAAGAGAATAAAGATGTTAGTGACTAATCAGGTGAAACTTCTACTCCAAGTTACTAGTTGTTTTGTTTTATTCTAAATTACTGAATAAGTAAATTCTCCGATTATATTTACCATTCTCCATATACACAGCCAACAAAATATTAATCAACTCATTTTTGCCCACAACAGTCATAAGTGCAGTTGATAAGAGAGTAATATTTTTGTCCTAAAGTTCTATCAGATTTCACACCTTTTTTTTATAGCAATGGAATAATTTTTCTCATTTTTCTGATTTTTTTCTTTGATTTTTTTTCTCTATTTTTTTTATTTATATACAATATCTTCCATCTATGTAGCGAGTGTTGGGTCGTGACTCCAAACCAGTTGGTTTTAGGGCACCAGGTGTTAAGACACCCCTACGGACTTAATTACTCAGACTTCATATATATATATATTTTTGCAGCATCTCGATCCATGTAACGAGCTTTGGGCCAGTGACTCCCAAACCAGTTGGTTTTAGGGCACTAGGTGTTAAAACACCCTTACAGACTTAATAACTCGGATCTCAGACGTTTTTTTTTATTTTTTATTTTTTTTATTTTTACTCCATTGCTTTTTTGAGATGTTTCCTCCAATTAAACTAGAGCACTGAATATTACAAACTTTTCAATTTTAGCTCATGTCCGTATGTTACTATATATGTTGATAATATCTGCTAACTGAACATATGAAGATTCCTTTTAGTCCGTTTTAAGGAGAATTCACAAATTAAATAATTCAAAATGAAATAAACAAAAATTAACTTGTTTCGAAATAGGTTTGAGATACGTCTCAGGAGTGGAAACTCCTTACTCAGCTATCTCTTACCAATTTCACATTTTTAGTCAAATTAAAAACAAAAAAACACAAAATATTTTCGTAATTTTTGAAAAATTTTCAATTTTTTTTGTATTTTTCGAAAAATTTTGGACTAAAAAAAAAAACAACACACAAACTAAAAACAAGGTACTAATCAACTAATTTCCTCCCCCAAACCTAAATGAGACATTGTCCCCAATGTCTTAAAAAGTAGAAGAAGAGTTTAGAAAATAATACACGGTTAGCTGAAATTCTACAGGAAATTAAAGGTTAAGATCCAGATTTATCCAACGCCTCTTACCACGATCGTCCTCAGACCAATTTATCTTTGAAAGAATAGGGTCAACTCGTGGTTCATAGGCTATGAGTTGGTCTATTAGATCCGGAGCAGTTCTGGCAGTGAAGAGGAGTTCTTTCATAGGTTTTGACACGAACCCATTTCTCCGGGCATCATCAAGAAACACACAAAGAAAATCATAAAATCCATCAACGTTGAGCAATCCAAGCGGTTTCTGGTGTATGTTCAGGTTCGCCCAAGATAGTACTATAAAAATTTCCTCCAATGTGCCCAAGCCACCTGGCAAAGCGATAAAAGCATCAGCACGGTTAATCATTTCTACCAGTCGTTCAGACATACCTGGCACGATCAGTTCCTCTCCGTTTGATGATCCAATAAGATTTGCCTCTGCCAAGGGTTTTGGGATGATTCCCAAAACATGACTGCCTCCTTCCTGTACAGCCTTTGAAACGATCCCCATAAGTCCAAGATTTCCTCCGCCATATATTAAATGCATATTCCTTGCAGCTAAGACTCGACCCAATTCTTGTGCTGCTTCTACGTATTGTGGTTTAGTTCCAACACTACTACCGTAAAACACACAGATGTTTTCAACTCGTCTTCTTGAAGTGGCTTCCATTTTTTATGTATTTCTTTCTCAAATCAGGATGCCTTCAAAAGTGCAATGACAGGCTGAATTTATAGTACCTGAAAAAGGGTGAGTAATAATAGCACTAATATCTTCCAAAGGACGATTATTAGCTAAACAACAAAAGAAATCGTGAAAGGTCAAAAATTCTGGATCCTGTCTACGAAAATAAAGATAATTACAACAGAAAAGTGAATCAAAGCAATAATTAATTAAGGCAACAGAATTGTGTACGTAATACACCACTCGCTTAGTATAAATTCATTAGGATGTGTCTCAAGATTTCATTCCTTACTCAGCCATCACTAATGAATTGTTTCTCATCTTTGATTGCCAAACACAATTCCTTCTGTATTAAAATGCTTCGTTTGTGCCTTTCCCTACAAAAAAAATTATACACAAAATTAAAAAGTTCACACAATATATGAAAACAAATTACAACAAATTGCATGGGTTGCCTCCCTGCTAGCGCTAAATTTTACGTCTTCAGCCAGACGTGACTGAAATCCATATGTCAAGGAGGTTTCAATGTCGTTTTGGATGTCCGATTAAAGACAATCCCGTGAGCGTTGCTTTTGAAGGGTCTCTTCCAACGGTAAAGTGGCAAAAAGAGTTTTGTCTCATTCAGTGCTCGTGCCACCTTTTTACTCCTTGTTGTTCCAGTGATTCCTGCAAAGAAAGAAAGAAAATCAGGAGGTCTCATATGGTGCTTGACTTGGAATGGGAGTTCCATTCTGTCAAGCTTCTGGGCGATATCTTTGATTTGTAATCCCCAAAACAGTGATGTTTCTCCTGAATGCTCTGGATCTTTATTAAGGTCAGACATTTGCTCCTCCAATTGCTCTGTTTCTTGCTCCACCTTTTTTTCACAGATGTATTGTAAAATTTTTGTATTCAGCTCTTCATCTGTCATCTGTGAAATACATGCTTCAAAATTGTCAACCTAAGGATGTAATGATGTTTCTGACATTAGGTCTTCATCCTCTGATATGACTGGAATGGTTGGCTCAGGTAGATCTTCATTAAACATCATGGTAAAGCATGCTCCAAGATCTTCATTTTGAGGATTGAAAGTTTGATCTTCCGTTGTTGGTGTAGTTGGTACAAATAGATCAGCTTCATCCTCGTCAGAGTCTGAATAATAAAAGTCAAATTGAGACTTTGCCGGTTCGGGCTCCTGAACTGATACCTCTGGTTGTTGATATTGCTCAGCCTCATCCTCTGTTGACGTGTCATTGTGAAATGATTGGTATTTCAAGGCTTCATCAGTGTCATCTGAAACTGGTTCTTGAGGTATGTAGTCCTGGTTTTCTGTGAATTGTCTCATTTGATCTGTCATCCTCTGAATGAATTCTGATTGTCTCTGAATACTTTCCAATTGATTCTGGCTTGTTTCAAGCATTGCATCCAACTCGAACATATCTTTGAGCATGTTTAACAACTGATCTTCCTCTGATGGTTCTAGTTGTTGATGAAAATCGCATATGGATGGTGGATAAGATGGAAAATGTGATGGTTTTTCATACTTTGAATGATTCTGAAATTCTGCCACTCTGAAAGGTATATACATTGATCGCTCGGGTGGTTACCATCACATATTACACATCTCCCCATTTCGTTCTGTTGAGCAAATATGGTATTTCTTGGTTCTGGCATCCAGTGATAATTATTGGGCTGGACAACAGGCCTCAGAAAACCGGACTGTTGCTCCCAGATGTGGGGTGTATCTTCTTGTAAAGCTCGTAATCTTTCAATCTCCCAGTAGTGTTCCGTTTTTCAATCACCTGAGAACAAAAGAAAGAGATAAAAATTACAGATAAAGAAAATTAGATACAAGTAAATTAGATAGCTTCAAAATTAACAACTCAAGAAATATAAGTCCCCGACAACGGCGCCAAAAACTTGACCGGCGTAAACACACACGTATAACGCAAGCGCACGTATCGTTCAAGTAGTATAAAAATATCGATCCCACGAGACTTAATATCTAATCTATTTAATTTATGAGGTCAAATGATTACTGATATCTAACAAGTTGATTGATTGATTTAAAATGGTGACGATTCTAAATTTAAAAACAAGTAAATAAAATTGTCGAAAATAGGTTTTAAGAAAATTCAATATTAAAAACTATCTAGGGTTGTGATTTCTTCCAATATCATTTTAAAGATGAAGTGGTTATCTTATAGTTGGGTAATATATTGATTTATTAACCTGGAACACTAAATTATATGTAAGCCTCTGTCGATGGTCAGACACAAATACCCAGTTTAACCCAATTGAACCATATGTCTATGTCAACCAAATTATCTGGATTCATTAAGTTTAAGTTCCAATTATGGCTACCCCCGCCCGACAGGTATATTCCTATCCTGTAAGGAAATCTATTAAAGGGTTATCTATTCTCAAGGAATATCGTGGGCTATTGAGTCTAAGGCTGAAACCTAAAATCCCTATGTCTAGTTCATTTTAGATTTACCAGATCAATTTTATTAAAGGCCAGTTAATGAAAAAACATTAAGTTTAAGACTCAATAAATAAATCTTTATATTACCCAAGCTATAATCTAACCCTTATAAAACGGTGATATTGGATTTCATCACAACCCCAGATAACTAATTTAGTTACAACACATAACTAGGGCTAATAAAAACTTGAATAAAATAAAAGACATAAAGTAAAACTGAAAAGTAAAATAAAATAAAATGCTAAGGTAAAAGGAATTACTTTTACTACTACAAATTTAGATATCTCCCATAAAATAATATATAGACTTGTGATTCTTTTTCCAACCAGCCATATAGGCGGTAACCTGATTAAATCAAATAAGTCCAACCAACCATAAAAGCGGAACCAAAATTAAATTACCAACCACCAATCTGGCGGTATCCTTTAATAGTCAGGTTTAAACCAGATTAAAATGAATTACCAACCGACCAATCTGGCGGTATCCTTTTTAAGTCAATATTTTAAATAGTGAGTATATTATTTTTAAGGGAGATTAATCTAAATAGTAACAGTAAAAGAATTACATTTCACCCTAGCTGGAGAAGTTACCTCCTCATGGTAAATAGTAAAAACTGTAAAAAGTAAAAAGTAAAAATTAAATTACTATTATCACAAAACGTAATTAAAATTATTTACAAAACTAAAAAATTAAAAAACTAAAAAACTAAAAAAAACTAAAAACTAAAGAATCTAGAGAGAGAAACTCTCTCTTTAGATAGAATAGAAGAGAAAGAGTGGTGCACTGAATTCTGAAATCTCGAGCTCAATTTATAGGAACGGATAAGCTTCCAGCGTCGCGACGCCAGGTCCCTCAGCGTCGCTACGCCAGCTTCTATTGACGTGGCAAGCTCTGGTTCGCCGGTTTGAAGATTCTGGATAAGCTGATAAGGTGACACGTGGCAGAGTGGTTGGGCTTCAATTATTGTGACACGTGGCGGCTTCTGATTGGTCGCTGAGATTCTTATCCGCCACGTGTCAGATAAGGATTAGATACTCAATTATTGATGCTGACGTGGCGGGACGTGAGGGGGTGGTGACGTGGCGACGACGTGGTGACACATGGGAAAGAGACTGTCGGCACCGTAGGATTGCGACACGTGTCACCTCCTGATTGGCTGATGATGATGTGGCGGTGAGGTGGCAATGTTGACTTGTTGACTTCCTGACGTGGCTGATGACATGGAATGACACGTGGAACACGTGGCGATGATGACTGTCGGCACCATAGGATGCTGACACGTGTCACAGCGCATGTTAGCAGATTGGCTGTGATGGTGACACGTGGCACGACGCATTTTAGCAAAGTCAAACTTTTCTCAGATTCTGATTTGTGGACCCGGCGCACGTTAGCACTGTTCGGCGCATGTTAGACGTCGCGACGCGCAAGTCTTCAATGTCACGACTAATATCCCTGTTGACGCATTTTTGTCCGTTTTTGCCCCAAATTGCCTCCAATGCTTTCCAAACTTTATTTATCTGCAAAATAACACAAAATACATCAAAACGTTCACAAAACTCGAGAAACTATACGAAATATTAGGTCAAATGAGTGGGAATAAGTGATATAAATACCACTCATCAATGATTTACTTTTCAAATTCAAGTTTACGTTTTACAGGTTGCAGTTGTGTTTCCAATTGACGTTTTATATTCTTCAGTCATGTTACATTTTCAAGTTGACGTTATACGGTCATGTTATGTTTTTAGTTGACGTCTTTCAGTTTTCATGTTAGGATTTCAGTTTATGTCAACATAAGTTTTCAGTTTCATATTGACGGTTACAGGTCATGTCGTGATTTCGGGTCATGTCGTATTTTTATCCTAATAATACATGTTATTATATTATAATTTTCAGCTATGTTACAGGTTCAGTTCATGATACATTTTTATGTGTATATATATGATTTATCTATGTCCACGATCCATATTTGATGTAATTTCTAGTTATTTATGTATATATGTTATTATTTTTATGTTTTATTTTTACGTTCACTCACTAAGTCATTCAAATGACCTAACCCTCCCCCACTCTCAATTTTGTGTTGCAGATTTCATGCATGCGGAGGATGAACATGGGGACGATGGACACTAGCTACAATCATTAGGGTCATTTATTAGGTGTAGTATCTAGGGTCCATTCATACACACTGCTATTTCACGTTAGGTTATGTGGCTGCATTTCATTAGTTATATAATTCAAGTTATGATAAATATGTTTTGAATAGTTCATGTGTAATGATGCAAGTTTATAGTAGGTTAATAAGATAATACGTGTATGTGTTGGACAATTATAAGCAATGAAATAGTCCACGTCATGTTAGGCATGTATAAGTCATGAGTAGTCATGTAATGCACATGTAAATCATATATAAAATGTAGGATATAGACACATGTTGGTTCAGTAATCATCCATTCGCTAACACATCTGGGATCGACCTGCTCAGACAGGTCGCGGTGGGTCAAGGGGGCAGCATCCCCCATAGGGGCTCGAGGGCAGCTCCCCCAGAAGTAAAACGAAATTCAAAAGCAATCGAAATAACTAATTTTGTGTCCTCTGGTGCAAAAAAGGCATTCTGACTTCCATTGTCGCGATACTAAATATTCATTGACGCGACAATGAGACCTTAAGACACAAAGAGCATTCTGACTAATAATATCATGACAATGGTTTCTTATTGGTGCTCCAATAAGACCCTGATGTGAAAAAAGATTAAAAAGTATGTTTTTGGAGGCAATTGGTGATTGCCTATATATAGAGCACACATTTATTCATATAAAATAACATATTTTCTTTCAAAAATTATCAAGTAAATATTTAACAAAGTGTTATATTGCATCTCTAAAAGTTTTGTAGTATCCTAGAGTAAATTTACTTGCAACCCTCACAACACATAATGAGACAAATATTGCTCTAAAAAAATATAACACACACTTTAAGATTCTCCACTGAAATTCCTCAACAATTGGATATCGGATGAGAAATGCATGGTTAAACTAATGAAGATAGTGCAAATTAGAGAAATGCTGAGTTATATAGAATTTTAGGTTTCTTCACTCATTTTGTTCAAATCTCCATATTATGTATTGCAACATAAACAATAAATCAAATAATATTGTCCATTTAACACATTCAAGAATATATAAATAAGGAAAATTAACCATAAATATGCTTAGAAAATATATATTTTGTCCACTATTAGGCATCAAAATGGTCTAATAGATTTTTTGATTTTTTGTTGTACTAGATTGTATATAGAAGATGTATTGGTTTTTCCTTATACTAGATTGTATATAGAATGATGTAAAAGTTTAAATTTTTAATTTGTGTATTATATTATTTTTCGCTTCTAGTTAGGAATGTGTATTCACAAACATTGAGGTGAGGAGGGAAGATCAGACCCATTCCGTAATTCTTCTTATGCCTCAGGAGTTTTATATGTGAATATGTTTTCATGTCTGTTTTGAAAAATAACACATTGTTTTATATTGTTAGGTTTTGTCGTAACTAGGGTTGGGTCTTTGGGTATTCCTAAGTATTGTATTTGAGCCAAAATGAACATGTATTTATATAATTTATGATGTTATTAATAGAATTTTTTCATTAATCTTCCAAAAAAAAATAATAATAAATCTTCAAGCTATATAAGAGATTTGGCTTTTTAAAACCCTACTAAAGCTAGGATTGAAAAGAAAAAACTACTATAAAACTAATACAGCATATGATAAATGATGAGATGAATAATTTAAAGCAAGAAAGTAAAGAGATTCGAGCTTTTATCATCAAGTTGGGTATAAGAGTTTAAGTTTGCATACCTTTTCTTATAAAAATTGAAAATAATAACCAACCTAAATTTATCAAAACCTAAAAACTAATCTTTGCACTAACAAGTAAACAATATATGTCCTCCTGGAGCGTGGCTTGATGATATAGGGTTTGGGATCTCATCTTGAGGTCATGAGTTCGAATTCAGTAAGTGCGTTTCTTGTAAGAGTCTGGAACAATCGGGAATTTTACCTACTCCATTTAACCCTGAAAGTGATGGTTTGACGGTATGATTTTCAATGATTCAAGGAAAAAAAAAAAAGTAAACAATATATAAATGTCAAGCTCCCACTTACACCAAAAGCGTGTAAATGCTGTAGCTTGCCAAAAGTAATCAATAATTAAATGCCCAGTCTCATTTTCCAGGTGTCACTTTGTATTTGAGTGGGTGGTGACCAAACATTTTTAAACGTTTTTAATGGGCGTTCCCTCTGTTATACTCCATTGTTAAGGCATTATAAAAGGGCCAGCTACACGCATTTCCATTTCAACAAAATCTTTCATATTTACTTTTGAAGCAGATTCCAGAAAATTATCAACTGGGTATAATAGGCCTGTTTTGCAATTTGCTCCTTGGAAGTTTTGTTATGAGGAAACATTCTCAAGTTACAGAAATGGCAAAGGAGACAAGATATTTGAGCTCTTGGATTGAAGTGGCACCAACCCTTCTGATTTCTTCATTTAAAACTTTCAATTCTCCAAGTTTGGAGACGATCAGGGAAGAGGAAACTGAGGAGTTTGATGAAGATTTGTAAAGCGGGGAAGGTCATGTTTCATTTCATGTTATTATTTGTTAATAATGATTCAGAGCTGAAGCTGATGGATGCTATACTATACAAAGGGCTTTAATTTTGCATGTAGTAAATTAAAATCTGACTGCTTAGAGAATGTTAGATTTCTTCTGTTTCATGCCCTATTGTTGTTCTTGCTCGTAATTGCCCTTTGTGGTCATGCCTGTAATTAATAAAATGGCTGTTAATGTTATCATATCATGATTTGTTGCCAAATCAACCATAAAACATCCCTTATCTTGGACAGAAACGTTTTCACCATTACAACCATGATTTCAGCTCAAGCCATTCATAATTATAAAAATATTTATAATTAAAAAAAATAATTGTTCGGTGTTTTTTATTAAAAAAATTATAATTATTTTTAATTATCAGTTTGATACAATTTGGTTTTCTATTTTTTAGTAATAAAAATTTTAAAAAAAAAATTAAAAGATTATCTAACATTTACTTCAATATTTTTCCATTGTAACTTTTTAAATCATCACAAGTACACCAATAAATTTTTTTCATAAAAACATTTGAAAATTAAAATAATAATAATAATAATAATAATAACCAAAACAAAAAATTACAAAATATCATGAAATTAATCATCAATTAATACTAAATAAATTAAATAATATAACAAAAATAATTATAAAATAACAAACAACATAATAACAACCAATGAAGACGTGGAGTCTTGATTCTCCATTTGTATAATAACTTTCAATTGCAGTATTAATTTGTATAATATGTTCAAATAAATGGCTTCTTTCGTACTTTTTTTTTTTCTTTGGCATTTCCAATCTAGCTCATTCGTGAACTCTTGCTTGTATGGGAAGAATTAAGGTACCTGAGTAATCCTTTGGGAATTGATTAAATGAATGTTTGAATATGAAATTGTTAATATAATGATGATTTAAAATATTAAGTTTTTTGAACCATCTGTTTTCATGAGAGATCCAATTAGAATGAATTTATGTCCAAACCTAAGGTCGACAATCAAGATTACAGTTGGACTGTAATATTTATCATATCAATTATTATCAACCTAACACACCCCCACTAAGTATTTATGTTTATTTGTCCCCAAAAACAATCAAAACACACAGACCCACCCTTGACCTACCACTAACCTCAAGCCTTTTATTTTATTAAACCCTTTAATCATTCGTTTGAGGCAGTAGCTATGGAAGAAATAGGGAGTTGTAAGCTTTGCTTATGTTTTGGCTATGGTTCAATACTTTTCATGGTCATGCTAGTAGTGTTTGAGTTGTGAGCTTAAGGAGTGTGTTGAAGACAATTCCAGAGGAGTTTGAGAACAATTCCAAAGAATTTTGAGAGCAATTTCTTAGAGTTTTAGACAGAGAAACCGAGAGCATTCGAGAGAGGATTATCCAGAATAGAGAGAAAGTGCTTGGACAGAGAGAGAAAGGGAGTTTTTGACGTCGTCCGATCTCCGTTTCCGGCATGTGACCACATCTGGAGCATCCCCTCGACGAAACGAATCCATAGTCGCTGCACTGCCGCTGAGACATCGCCGGACGCGCCCTCACTCGCCGGCCACGTGCCGGTGACTTGCTGCCCACGCGCCGCCACATGTGTATGACACCTCCCGGACTCGGATTTTCCCCTCGTCGAGACACGCGAGTTAGACACTTCGTTTGCCCAAATCGGACATTTAGTTGTTGAGAAACGAGCAAAATACGGTAGTTATCGTTGTTTAATCGATCGTCGGTAATCGTCGTGTTTCAGCCCCTACCACCACCATCGCCAGGATCCTTGAGACATTTTCTGACCAGTGGCTCCTTCGTTGAGAGATTTGAAGGTCGTTGAAGCTCGGTACGTGATTATTACCATTTTGGGGGTGTAAATGATAGAATTTGGAAGATTAAGACTTAATTGTATATTTGCATAATTAGAGGGTAAAATAGTAAATTATGTTTGTCAGGGGTTAATAGGTAACAATTGAGAGCTTAAGGACTTTTAAATGGATAGAGGTAAGTACAATGCACGATGATTCCCTTAATATAATTGTTTGTTGATTGATGGTTGTTGTGAAAGTCCATATATAAATATATTGGTGTAATTATAATTATATATATAATTATATATATATATATATATATATATATATATAATTTGTGGAGATATTATATTGAGTTGTTGAAAGCATGAGAAATATGAATTCATGATTGTTGAGATGAGATTGATGTATTGAATATAAGATGTGATTGTATTGGATGATGTGTGTTGTTGTGTTATGCTACCGGATTTTGTATAATAGTGAGCGGAGATGAGACAAGATGTGATGAGATATTTTGCGAGATTATATGGTGAAAAACCTTGGGAGTATGAGAGGGATTCTCTCATTGGTTTTAACTCACTCACACATATTTTGCGAGATGATATGGTGGGAAACCTTGAGAGTAGGAGAGGGACTCTCCCATTGGTTTCAACCCACTATTATACTGGACCCGGATTAGCAACCATGTTTGATGGATGTTTGTATTGTTGTGGGATGATTGCTTGAGATGATATTATAGTATATTTTATTTTCATATATTATATATTATATATATATATATAAATCACTATTTTGTTGGTGAGGTCATGTTGAGAGTATGAGTGCTTTACTTGTTGAGGTATTTAAGCTCACTCCCCTTTTCCCCAAACATTTCAGGTAGTTCGCAAGCACAGCAGTAGCTGTATCAGAATTTGATCCACGTGCCACAGTTTTCGAGTTGGTCCAGACATTTGAGTCATCATTTGCATATTTTTAAGACTTGTGTTGTAAACCATAAAAAGTGTGTATAATTCATGGATTTGTAATTTATGATGTAATAATTGTGCATATTTGTTTGGTTGGTTTGACATATAGAATGCTCGAGTTAAAGAAGTCCGTGAATCCCTTTCTAAGGTTGGACCCGCTCTAGGAAAGGGTCGTGACATGGACTAAATAAGCTCTGAGAACGGACATTGAAATCCTTACTATCACCACCATAAAGAACGAATCTAACCTCCTGAATGATACCAAAATCCAACAGCTTAACTTGGGTATATATAAGGCCACTCTCTGAAATGCTAGCCAAATTTTTTTTTTTAAAAAAAAAGCCATGTCTCGGAATAGCCTTATTGTACCATACTATGCCAATCCACATGAGTGCTCTTAGTTCGAAAAACATTCCTAACTGAGAATCATCAGTCCAATTAACTTAAACTAAATTATTGAGAATGCGAGTTGGTTTAATTGATGTAATTGAAAAGTAAATAACAAATAAATAATATTTTTTTGAATAAACCTTATAAAATAGAAGAACCTAAGATTGTAACTTCATCTAAGTACACACACAATAAGTTCATACATTTTTCATTCAATTGTGTTGTTATTACTAATTATTAACCTAAAACACTAAATTATTCACAAGCCTCTTTCGATGGTCATGTGAAAATATTCAAAATAAATCAATTAACTATATGTCCATGTTAATTAAATTAAATTGAATTCATTAAGGTCAGGTTTTAATCTTGGCTACGTATGCACTTTAGGTATATTTCTATCTTGTAGGGAAATATATTCAGCGAATATATCACATGCTATTATTATCACGGCTAACCCGAATTCCCTATGTCGACTTTCTAAGAATTTACCAAGAATATTCTATTATTGGCCAAACAAATAAAATATGCATTTAAAACACAGAGAATAATAAATAATCAATAACAATCTCAAAAGAATAAAAAAAATGCAATTAAATTAATTAAACATGTTTAAGATCCATTACAATCCTAAATTTATGAATTAGCTACTCATAATATTCAATAAACACAAGATAATTATAGATACACGACAAAAACTCATAAAAGATAAAGTTAGGGAGAAAATGGAAGAAAAAACTCTTGTTTGTAGCCTTCGGCTTCAAACTTCAACTCTGGGTTGATGCGCTTGTTCTTGTCTTTCTCTAGGCATTCTTCTATGCTCTTGGAGACTCCAAGATATGTTATGAGGCTTTTTTTAGGTTTCGAGACGAACTTAAACTTATATAGGAGGTCCAATGGGTATTTCCTACTCATAAATCAAGTTTCGAGCATGCAGCAAATTTCGACGTGTCGTGACGCGCCAGGGTGAGCGTCGTGATGCACTAGAGTGGGCGTTGCGATGCGCCATCGAGTGATACTCTCTGAAATTATTTTGTTCTGCCTTGCTTTGCGCATCGGGACACGTGTTTTGATTCTGAATTTTTCCCAATTTGTTTCGTATCATGTCTTTTTCATCCCCAGTTAAATTATTTGAGTCGGGATATTATTTTAACCTATAAAATATATCAAAAACATATTAATTCGCTAATAAAGCTAGATATCACCAATAAAACATTAAGATAAAAGGACGGTAAATATATATATATATATATATTGACTGTTGATGGTAATTTCTAGCACCAAGGCGTCTGAATAGTACGGCAAGGGTAAAAAGGGTATTTCCTTCATGGGGAAGACCATCTTCCACAAAGGTTGACTTTCTTTTGTCTAAGACCCTTAATACCGACCCGACTTATATAGGCATTGTCGACCACATGGCATGACATGTACCACATTTTATGGCTGACCACATTTTATGGTCGACCACTCCAGCACGGTTGGTCGTATAAGTGTCAGATCGGCAACATTATCCTCGGTTCAGAGGAACACTTAGACCGACCTCCTGGAAGTCGATCTATGGGCGGGGTATTTTGGACTCCTCCCTGTACCACTTTCCACCGCTTGATCCTTAAAAGATAAGGTGATGAGACATCATTCTTACAGGTGCAAAATACAAGATAAGGTGACGGGACATTCTGATTAAAGGAATAGGTTAGTTTCGGCCAAGTGGTCTTGGGGGAAGGAAGTCCATCAATGATTCCACATGGGTGACATCACTTAGATTTAGGAACAGTGTTGTATTTTCCTTAGTATATAAAGGGAGAGGAAACACATTTGTAAAAAAAAAGGAACCGATTGTCAAAGAGTAGAACAAAAAACTATATTGTAAAGCAAACACAAACAGTTTGGTTGTCACACTGACCGGTCGCAAAACAAATCAGCCGAGCACATTTCAGTAATAAAACACCACACTCATTTTGTGCCCGTGGACGTAGGTCGGATCCATTCCGCCAAACCACGTTAAACTCTCTTGTTGATTTGTGTGTTTGTTTTACCTTCGGCCAAGTTTGCTTTTGGTCTCCCACAACCAAATAAATTCACAGTTGAAGGAGGATTATCCCGGGAGCACTATCCCGATATTGCCCATGAGATAAAAATCACCCGTCAACAGTTGGCACCGTTTGTGGGGAATGAACAAAAAACAACTTACGTAGTAGGACGATGGCAGAAGGTGGAAACCACAGGTAATCGGAGAGCTCAACAACAAAATTGATGGAAAAAATGGAGGAAAGCATGAGGAAAAGCAGGGAGGAAAACCAGGCCCTCATGAAGTCTATGATGGATAAATTGGAGAGGGTGGAAAAAATGAATAATGAAAGATTTGAAGCCGGGATAAGCCGGAGGTGACATGAGATAGCAGAGGGAAAAATGGTCGTAGATTTGAGCGGGGATGATGAACCCAGGAGGAAAGACCCCTACAAGTTGAGGTCTGAGGTGATGGCGAGAGATTTGCAATTAAAAGACACGTGGGAAGAGGAAGAGGAAAGACAATCACCAAATTCCTCCTATGATAGCCCGCGTGTCACCAGAGGTGGAGATAAGAGGCATGGTGGAGCTGGACGAGAGGCCTCCAGTCGCGACATGTGTCACGCTCGGAGTGACAGACGCGAGAGAATCCGCGGGGGGCTGCGTGATAACGCTGATGACAACCTGAAAGCTTGGTTTAGTAAAGAAATTAGCAAGTGGGAAGAGAACTTCAAAATTGATGGAGGGGATGCTCAAGATGGCGAAGTTGAATCTCCTTTCACGGAGGAAATAAGGTCGGCAGAGTTCCCAAGACGATTCACCATGTCATTCATGGTACCCTATAAAGGTCATACCGATCCAAAATCGCACGTTGAGGGTTTTGTTTTGTTGATGGAGGTCCAATAAATGGCGGAAGATGCCATTTGCAAGGTGTTCTCGCTAACCTTGGGCGGGCCCGCCATTCTGTGGTTCAGAATTTTAACTTCATGGAGCATCGGTAGCTTTTCACAGCTTAGGAAGTCGTTTATTCGGCACTTTAAAGGGGCGTGTGTCCCGAAGAAGACCGTCGGGGTGTTGAGACTCATGAAGCAGAGAGATGACGAGCCCCTGAAGATTTTTATTGAACGATACCATTGCTTGGTGCTCGAGGTTTGGGGATACGAGTCGCTAGAGTCTTTGTAAAGTTTGAAAGGGGCCCTGAAGGTTGGGAGGCTGTGGACCCACCTGAGGATCCAGGACACGCCGGATTATGCCACCACCCTGGAGATAGCCCGGAAGTTTGTTCTGCTGGAAGAGGAGGAGAAGATCTCCTAGAGGGGTGCAGCTACCAAAGAAAGGGTGGTAAGGGCAGAAGCTCCTCGGAGGTCAGATAAGGAATTCAGGAAATCACCCCCGAGGCAGAGGGAATTCAAGCCGATGCCTCTGAATAACCAGGAGAGGAGGATTCCGGCTCATGTGAACCATGTGGCCAGTGAAGAGGCGTACGTTTCTTTGAATAAGCTGTTGGGACAAATCATCATGGAGATTCAGGGCAAAAGCCTCTTGGCAGAGCCTGACTTCATAAGGTACTCGCCAGACAGGAGGAGTAAGAGATCCTACTGTATGCACCATAATTTGAAGGGGCATACGACAGATAGTTTCAAAGACTTGCAAGAGCATGTGGAAGACCTGACACGCAATGGTTATTTAAATAATTATATTGACCATGAAACTATGGTGGCCAGGCAGAGACCAAACCACATACAGGTGAATACCATTACTGGAGGAAAGACACTAGTCGGAGACTCTAACCGGTCAAGGAAGAATTACAGTCGGACTCATCGGCCAGAGGTATTGGCCATGGAACAGGCCCCGAGAACTCAAGGTGGTCGATCGGTACCAGTGATGTTCATAGATGAATATGCTCGTGGGGTGAGTTTCCATTATGATGATGCACTGTTAATTAAGGCAGTGATCGGCGGTACAGAGGTGGACAGGATCCTAGTGGATCCCGAGAGTGCGGTAGATATAATTTCTAAGGAGGCCTTAGATGGGTCGGGGTGGAATACGCAACTCTGACCGATGACGAGACTCCATTGTACAGTTTTGGGGGTTCAAATATCGTTATATTAGGGAGAATACATTTAGCAATGACAATCAGGACCCATCCCCGGGCTCGGACGATTATGATGAATGTCACAGTGGTAGACTGCATGAGCAGTTACCAGGTCATTGTTGGTCGGCCTTTTATGATGAAGACAAAGGATGCAATGTCGTGCTACTACTTAAAATTGAAGTTTCCTACCAGGGACGGGATCAGAATTGTATGCGGGAGTCAGAAAGAAGCCCGAACTTGTTTTGCTTTCGTCTCAAGAGAGACTCTATGTATTGAAGAAGGTGGCCAGAAGAGAAAATGAAATATAGACGGGGAATGGACGACTAGGGTTCCGGGTCCCCGGCCAAAGAAATTTGCCCGGTTAGGGGCAGTTGAAGAGTTGGAATCGGTAGAGCTCGTCGGCCAGGAGAAAAATATAAAAGTAGGGGCAGACTTAGACGAGGCCCTAAAACGGGACTTGTTGAAATTTTTAAAGTAGTATTCAGATGTTTTTGTATGAGGCATGGTGATATGCCCGGTATAGATCCAAAATTTATCAATCATCATTTGGCGGTAGATCCAGCCCATAAATCTGTCAAACAGAAAAGAAGGATCTTTAACAATGAGCGATGCGAGGCGATGGGTGCCGAGGAAGAGAAGTTATTAAAAGCCGGGTTTATCAGAGAGGCAAGGTACCCCGATTGGGTGTCAAATGTGGTTTTAGTGAAAATCCCAACGAGAAGTGGAGGATGTGCATGGATTTTACCGACCTCAACAAAGCTTGCCTGAAAGACAGCTTCCCACTGCCGAAGGTAGACCAATTAGTGGACTCAACGACCTGCCACAGGCTGCTCAGTTTTTTGGATACATTCTCGGGGTACAACCAGGTCAAGATGCATCATGGGGACGAGGAGAAGACAACATTTGTCACCAATCAGGGGCTATATTATTACAAAGTAATGCCTTTTGGTTTGAAGAATGTTGGGGCAACGTTTCAGAGGCTGGTGAACAAGATTTTCAAACCCCTCATCGTCACATCCATGCTGGTGTACGTCGATGACATGATAACGATGCCTGAGGATCCAGGCTCGCACTTGGCCGATCTGAAGCTGACTTTCGAGTTATTAAGGAAGCATAGTCTGAAGTTGAACTCGGAAAAATGTGCTTTCGGAGTGGCCTCAGGAAAATTTTTAGGCTACATGGTGAGCTCTCGAGGTATAGAAGCAAATCCTCAGAAGATCCGGGCTGTTATGGATTTGAAATCCACCAGGACAGTCAAGGAGGTACAGAGCCTAATCGGCCGGGTGGCCACATTAAATCGGTTCATTTCCCGAGCAACCGATAAATGCGACCCTTTCTTCAAGATCGTCAAGAAGGCGAAAAAGGAGGTCAACTGTACGACAGAATGCGAGGAGACCTTCCTGCAGTTGAAGCAGTAGTTGACACAGCCCCCACTCCTAGCAAAGCCGATCCCATATGAGATTTTGTTTTTGTACTTGGTTGTTTCTGAGCATGCTGTAAGTTCAGTGTTAGTGCAAGAGGTCAATAAAATTCAAAGGCCGGTATACTATGTCAGTAAAGCTTTGCTAGATGCTGAGGCCAGATATCCGACCCATGAGCTGGTAGCCTTATCTTTAATTGTCGCGGCTCGGAAGCTACGACCTTACTTCCATGCCCATCCTATCAGGGTTTATACCGACCATCCTCTGAGACATATCCTGCAAAAGCCGGAGGTCTCGGGTAAGCTGGTGAAGTGGTCGGTAAAACTAAGTGAGCATGATAATTCTTACCTACCAATGGCAGCAGTGAAGGGACAAACTTTAGCAGACTTTGTGGTTGAATTCACAGAGTCCCAAGTTTTGACCGTTGTGGAAAACAGATGGAAGTTGTCAGTAGATGGATCTGTCAGTTCATATGGTGGTGGGGCTGGGATTATATTGAAAGGTGGTGAAGGCGAGGAAGTAGTGTACGCCTTGAGATTCACCTTCGAGGCCACGAACAATGAGGCAGAGTATGAGGCAATTCTGGTCGGCTTAAGGTTGTGTACAGTGATGGGTGTTCGTGATGTGGTTGTGAAGAGTGATTCTCAGCTGGCCATCCAGCAGTTGAAGGGAGAGTTCCAGGCTAGGGAACCAAATATGATAGCCTACATGGTTGAAGTGAAAAATTTGATTGGAAAAATGAGGAACGTGCAATTTGAGCAAATAGGCCGGGAAAACAACTACCAAGCAGATTCTTTAGCACGGCTCGCATCGTCAATCAGATCAGAAAAACCCAGAACAATCCATCTGGTTTGTCTCCAAGTAAAAAGAGTGGGGGAGCCCGAGATAATGGAATTGGATGTAGAAAATGAGTCTTCGTGGATGCAACCGATTAGGAAATATTTGGAGACCGGGGAAGCACCCGAGGAAAAAAAAGAGGCCAGAAAGTTGAAGTATAAAAGCACCAAGTTTTCTCTGATTGAAGAAGTGTTGTACTGAAGGGGTTATACAGTACCACTCTTGAGATGACTAGCAGATGAGGAGGCCGATTATGTGCTTAGTGAAATTCATGCAGGGATTTATGGGAGTCATGTCGGGGGACAGTCAATAGCTTTTAAAGCTTTAAGGCAAGAGTTCTACTGGCCAACCATGCATCAGGATGGGATAAAGGTAGCCTGAAAGTGTGAAGGGTGTCAGAAGAATGCCAACATCCACCACCAACCAGCAGAACAATTGATTACTCTATCCAGCCCATGGTCGTTCGCTCAGTGGGGGTTAGATATCATTGGGTTGATGTCGTCAGGGCGAGGGCAGGCTAAATATGTGATTGTTGCCATTGATTATTTCACCAAGTGGGTGGAAGCCGAGCCCCTGTCCGTAATCACAGAGAATAGAGCTACTGATTTTTTAAAGAAGAATGTTATTTGCAGGTTCGGGATTCCTCGGGCCGTCATCACAGATAATGGGAAGCAGTTCGATAGCAAGGGCTTCAGGAAGCTCTGTGAGGATCTCCAAATCACCTTAAGATTCACTTCACCTGCCCATCCCAAGTCTAACGGACAGATTGAGGCAACCAACAAAACTATCAAGGCAAATCTTAAGGCCCGGCTCAGAGCTTGCAAGGGATTATGGGTCGAGGAGCTACCGGAAGTGTTGTGGGCACACCGAACGACCTGCAAGGATTCCACAGGGGAAACTCTTTTTTCCTTATCTTACGGGTGTGAAGCGGTTATTCCAGCAGAGATCGGGATGACTACCCACAGGGTCCGGCACTTTGAGGACGAACAGAATGAAGAACTCATCAGAAATCACCTCGACCTGATCGAAGAAAAGAGGGGAAAGTCGGCTATAAAGGCAGCAATCTATCAGCAAAAAATAGCCGTATAAAGTTGTTGAGATTGTGAGGCCGCGTGCCTATCTTTTGGAACAGCTGGACGGCACTCGGCTCAAGAAGCCTTGGAACACCGAGATGCTCAGGAAATACTTCCAGTATACCTCTCTTGAAATGAACCATAAAGAGTTGTAGGAATAGCAGTAGGTCCCAAAAATATGAATAAAACATCCTCTTTTTTTAATTAAGGAACTTGTCTATTTTACTTGTTTTTTTAATTAGATGAGAAAACTAAGTTCAATATTTTGGGGACGTACTCAATGCGAAGGGATGATATGAGGACGGGAAATACACCAAACCCGCGGCACGCCAATCACTGGTGTCATTAGCAAACCCCCGGGTGGAAGTGTTCCGACCTTGCTTTTTTCATTTTAGTGGATCCAGACCGCTTCAAGAGATGGTGTGCATGTGGGAAAAGTGTGAACCCTTCGTGGCACACCAATCACAGATGTCTATATCAAAACCCCGAGGCCGGAACATTACTACCTCATGACTCGTATTTTTGTGGAAAACCTTGGGATGGAGACCACGGGGAGGATGTTCCCCCGTGAAGCAATCGGCCTAACCAAGTCGACAGCATCACCTCGGGATGGCGACCGCGGGGAGGGTGTTCCCCCGTGAAGTAATTGGCTTGACCAAGTCAGCAGTATCACCCTGGGATAGGCGACCGCGAGGAGGATGTTCCCTCGTGAAGCAATCTGCCTAACCGGTTTAGGGGAGGCGATTGCGGGGAGTGTGCCCCATGGGTTTAGCTTGACCGCCCGGATCAGGAAAGGCATGGCACAGGGAGGTATTTGCCCTTGTGGCGTATGCAGGCTCCGGAGCCGCCCGACATGAGAAGGTTTTTGCCCTTAGGGTCTCGGCCGCTCACCGATCTGTATCTCGGTTTACCGGGACGCTGAATTGTAAGATTCAAAATTATGTTTTGGAAGCACCAGGTAGGACGGTACCTCAGGGCGCCAGTGTTGTTATCCTTTATTCCTCTCTTTGTGGAGTATGTGCTAAGTCACCTCCACTGTTTTGATTTTTGCCTTACTTCTGTTTTGATTTTCACCGATGTCTGGCAAGGGGACGCCCGTGCCAGAATCCGTAGAGCCTCGAAGGTTGATTTTCTTCCCTTCTGTGTAAGTCTCGACTGACATTCAGCTCGGGGCTGGATTCGTTCCGCCGAGGCCCTATGATTTATTCGGCACGGGACTAGATTCGTTTCGCTGAGGCCTTATGGTTTATTCGGCTCGGGGCTGGATTCGTTCCGCTGAGGCCCTATGGTTTATTCAGCTCAGAGCTGGATTCATTCCGCCGAGGCCCTATGGTTTATTCAGCTCGGGGCTGGATTCGTTTCGCTGAGGCCCTATGGTTTATTCGGCTCGAGGTCGGGTTACGTCTCACCGAGTCCGTCTCTTTGGTCTGGGGACGTAACATTCCCCCAGTGCCAAGTGTTTTTATCATATCGGGGTCGGGTTACGTCCCATCGTCAGCTCTTGATTTCAGCTCGGGGACAGATTACCCCCATGTGACCGGACTTCGATTGATCGTTTACAAGATTATATGAGGAGTAAATTATGAAATGCGAAGAATGGAATAGAATCAAAAATAAACATAGTAGTTATTACAAAAGAAGCAAAAAATTGTTTAAGTTTACATAGGGCCCCATTCGGGTTACCCATACAAATCGGCCTGTGCAGGAGGAGGGACAGTGGTTTCCATCTGGACGGCTTGAGAGGTCTCGGCAATGGGAACTTTGGGGGCAGGAGCAGCAGCTTCGGTTTGGTTCTCTTCAGGAGCTGGGGGCATCGGGACGATTGTAATAGGCTCGACATCCAACACTTCTTTCGGAGGAGGGGGTATCCATTTTTGAAACTCCACATTTGAGATCTCCCCCTTGCAGAACTGAATGGCCGCATGGATAGGCCCCATATCCAGGTAGGGCAATACCATTGGGATAATCTCGGCGCAGTCCCCGACCCCCTCAAGCCTGATCGCATCCCGCTCGAGCTTCAACTCAGTCTTCTTTTTCTTGAGCTCCTCCCGAGCTTGTTCCATCTCTTCATTCTGGGCCTTCAGCTTGGCCTCGACACTGCACACTTCCACCTTCAAGATCTTGTTGTCAGCATAGGCAGCTTCCAACTCCTTCTTGGCAGCCTCATCATTTTTTCTTTCCAGGGAGGCGGCGGTCCTGAGAGATTTTTTCGTTGCAAGGGCATCGACCGCGGCCAGCTCCAGAGTCTTAATATTTTCATCTTTCTTGGCCAGATCGGCCTCCATTTCCGTAATCCGGCCGTGAAGCCTCTGAGCTTGACCTCCCTCAGACAAAAGACTCAGGAGGAGATCTTTATTCTTGGCCGCTAGATAGTTTGCCTACCGAGAAGAAATCAAAAATTAGTTGAAATAAGTTCAAGTCATGAACTCCGAATGGGAATGGGAGAAACGTGGTTACCTTGGCCATCTGGAGCACAACCCCGTGACCACGTCCTCGGGAGAGAGATATTCATACTTTGAAATCTTTGCGGGAGGGACTGCGTCGGCCAGTTCATTGATCGCCGACACTAGATGAGAAGTGGCCACTCTGATTTCTTCGCTGAGGTCATCCGCGCCAAGTATCACAGCATCGTTCCACTTTTTGGAGGTTCCCTCCGTCGTTTTCCTCCCTCTCCGAGCCGTCTGCCCACTGTCCCGAGTCTGTTCCTCCTCTATCTCTCGGATTAGCTCGACCTCCTCTGCCCCGATCAGGCGTCTCCTTTTTCTAGTAGGCTTTGGGGGGCTGGTAGGATGGGTTGTGATTACCGGGGATGCCCTGGATGGGGTAGTCGGGTGTTGAACAGTCAGCAGGGCTGCCTCTTAAGTCATTTTTTAGGCCTCAGCACTTGTTGACTATTTCCGAGAGGGCCCGACTCCAGTTTGTCCGGATCTCTTTGTTGCAACGGCCAGTTGGGCGAGGTATTTTGGTCATTTCGACATTCCTGCAAAATACAAAGACAAAAGCATGGTTAGTCCGGAATCCAAATAGTTTCAAGTATTTCAAGTCATCACTATGCCTAGCAAATAAGGGGATCAGTTAGAAAGTTAGCAAGAATCTACCTAGGAGCCCCGGGGCCTTCGAATGAGGATTCCGGATAAAGCCTGACTCAATGAAGGTCGCATCATTAACAAGTTTCTTCCAATGATCAGCATATTGCCGAGCGTGCTTTATTCGCATCCGGACCCTGTGAGAGACCTTGGGAGCATCCCTCCAGCAGGCTGAGGAGAATCAATGAGTTAAAATACTATCATGAAAGGGAAAACTAAAAACATTGGGAGTTTGATTCCTAACCTCCCGCTCTGAAGATATCATGAACTTATGTTTCCCCATCAAACGTTCTCAAGGTCCGGCCCAAGTATCTCGTGGCCCAGAACCACATATCTTTGAAGTTCTTATTAGAGTCGGGAAGTTTGCGGACGATGTTTGATGACTCGGTGTAGGCAGAGAGATAGTACCAACCGTGGTGTGTTTTGGGGTTGGCCTTCAGCCTATACAGCCTCTTCACCTCTTCAAGGGTAAGTTCACTGAGGCCCACCCAATGTCAGATTACGTATAGGCCGGCTAAAATCCTCCATCTATTCAGGCTTAACTGGCAGGGGCCGATCTCCATTTCGGCCAATAACCAGGCGAAGTAGGGCTGAATGGGTAGCCGGAGTCCGCATTCGAAGAAAGCAGGAAGAAGTGCGACCGAGCTCTCATCAGGTTGGCTGGCGCGATCGAATGGACGAGGGACTTCCAGGGCAATGTCTGGGGGAATCTCGTAACGATGGCAGAGCAAGTCCAGATCATCCTCGGTTATTTTGGAAGGCCAGTTCATGTCCAAGGCCGAGCAGTCTAATTTTCGGGTTCCAGGTCATTCCGAGGAATTCTGTGATGATAGGTGTCTTGCTCAATTTCGGAAGGAGTAGGGGTAGTATCAGGGTCCTCTATGCTGGGTGCCCCCGAGCTCGAGGAAAGTTCTTCGGCGCGATGAGATGGAGGTTTTACAGGGTTTGCCGAGGAAGACTCGATGTCAGACATTCCTGACAACTGAAATGGGTGAAAAGGTCAGTTAATGGTTAAAATCCACTACCAGGGACCAGGGCAACAACGCTAAGTTTTCGGGGACCTAGACCTGCGGTCTCTATGTGCCCTAGCAATAGCCAAAAAACAACAAATCTTTTCCTAGCCACATCAAGCCAAACACAGAACCTAAAACAACCCGAAATTATCCTGACCTATTATCTATCATCTTACTAAAAGCCCACGCATAACAAAAATCCCAAAACCGAGGCATGCTCCCCCACATACAAACCAAAACACAAGAAAACTCAAAAAGAAAAACAGTGAAGTTCATAAACCATGAAACATAAAGCAAGGAGGTCGTTCGGAGACTTACTTGATTCTTCTTGAAGGGCTAAGAGTGCTCTGCACGGTCTAATCGTTCGTTGACTTCGCTGATTACAGTTGGGAGAAAATGGAGCTTTTGCAATCGAGACAATTCGAAATTTTTTGTAAAATATAGGAACAGTGCTTGCTTTGCCTTTTTTATAGTCGGTTCAGTGGATTTGTGGCCGTTGGATTAAGAGAAAGCGTCGGATATGTGCCATGTGTCAAGCTTAGGGGTGATCCATCAGAATTAGATGAGCGGTTGAGATGGAGCGTCTCTTGAGTTCGCAGTGAACGGTCAATTTTGTTTTCTTTTGGCAGGAATCTGGCAGATGGTTGACAAGTGTCAAGCTCAAGTTAAACCCTAGAAATGATTTGATGGGCATTTAAGGGGATGTGACGGTTGCGCGTCTCGAAGGACGTTTTCCAAAAAGGTAATATAGAGATTTCGCTTTGGCTGGAAATGGATCAGACCAAGCACAGAATTTAAACTAAGGGTAAGATGGTTTCGGGCCGATGTGTTTCTTCTTTATGGATTTCGAAGGTCGACCACCAATTGATCAGCCGCCCCATTCTTGTTATAGTTCCCGGCACCAACTCGTACAATCGTTGGAACCGAGAACTATGGGACAGATGTTGATGGTAATTTCTAGCACCAAGGCGTCTGAACAGTACAATAAGGGTAAAAAGGGTATTTCCTTCATGGGGAAGACCAGCTTCCACAAAGGTTGACTTTCTTTTATCTAAGACCTTTAATACCGACCGACTTATATAGGCATTGTCGACCACATGGCATGACATGTGCCACATTTTATTGCTGACCACATTTTATGGCCGACCACTCCAGCACGGTTGGTCGTATAAGTGTCAGATCGACAACATTATGCTCGGTTCAGAGGAACACTTAGACCGACCTCCTAGAAGCCGATCTTTGGGCGGGGTATTTCAGACTCTTCCCTATACCACTTTCCACCGCTTGATCCTTAAAAGATAAGGTGATGAGACATCATTCTTACAGGTGCAAAATACAAGATAAGGTGATGAGACATTGTGATTGAAGGAGTAGGTTAGTTTCGGCCAAGTGGTCTTGGGGGAAGGAAGTCCATCAATGATTCCACATGGGTGACATCACTTAGATTTGGGAACAATGTTGTATTTTCCTTAGTATATAAAGGGAGGGGAAACACATTTGTAAAAAAAAAAAAAGGAACCGATTGTCAAAGAGTAGAACAAAAAACTATCTTGTAAAGCAAACACAAATAGTTCGGTTGTCACACTGACCGGTCGCAAAACAGGCCGGCCGAGCACATTTCAGTAATAAAACATCCCACTCATTTTGTGTCCGTGGACGTAGGCTGGATCCATTCCGCCGAACCACGTTAAACTCTCTTGTTGATTTGTGTGTTTGTTTTACCTTCGGCGGCCAAGTTTACTTTTGGTCTCCCATAACAAAACTAATTCACAGTTGAAGGAGGATTATCCCGGAAGCACTATCCCGATATTGTCCCTGAGACAAAAATCACCCGTCAACATTGACCGTTATCATAAATATACCGTTGTATATCTGTGAAAATAATTAAACGGAAATGAAGGCGTACGAGTTAATGACGTTCTTAAAGTTATTGGGTAAGTTGATGATAGTGAAAAACTTTTAGGTGATAAATAAAAAGTATAATGTTGTATCGCTTTAGTCAATCTCATATCATTATCATTAATTACCAAAAGCACAAATTGATTCTTTTATTTCAAATATAAATTGCTGTGGATACTTTTCCTTAACTTCCATGATATTCTTCCCATTAAATTTGGCAAGATGCTACGAAGAATGTTAATTAAATTAAATTACCTTAGATTTGAAGAATCACCAAAGAATTTTATAATTACCTTAATTAATTGTCGGGAAAAGATATGTATACTATAAATTTCAAATAATGCTTGTGTTGTTACTTACATATTTACCACTCTCTCTTTCCCTAGTTATGGCGGCACGTATTCATTCCAAGTCAAAAATCCTTGGCATGATCATCTTCTTATTAATATCTCTTAATGTCAATTTAGCTACAGAAGCGACAATAACCAAATTAAGCAATGGTGGTGAGGTTGTTGGGGGTTTTAGTATTGATTTGATCCATCGAGACTCCCCAAATTCTCCCTTTTACAAGCCTCATGCAACTCCTTTTGAGCGTTTTAATGATGTTCACCGTCGTACTCTCTCTCGTCTCAATAGTTTAAATATGAGTCTGAGTCGCAATATCAATGGTGTCCAATCAAGCGTATCAACCGATAATGGTGAGTATGTGATGAAGTTTTCAATTGGTACCCCACCATCAAGGGACATTTATGGCATTGTTGATACAGGTAGCGACCTTATGTGGGTTCAATGTCTTCCTTGTGAACAATGCTACAAACAATTAAACCCCATTTATAATCCTGCTATGTCATCTTCATATAAACAAGTTTCTTGTCAGTCAGAACAATGTCATCTTCTAGATACGGTAACATGTTCTTCTGCGAATATCTGCAACTATACCTATGGTTATGGAGACGGTTCATTAACCAAAGGTGTTGTTTCAACCGAAAGAATCACTTTTGAAAATTCTGCTTCTTTTGATAATATTGTTTTTGGTTGTGGGCACAATAACACTGGGAACTTTAATCAAAATGAAATGGGTTTAGTAGGGCTAGGAGGAAAGAAATTGTCACTCGCTTCTCAGATTGGCTCTCGACTTGGTGCAAACAAGTTCTCATATTGTTTGCTTCCATTCCATACTGATCCTAGCATTACAAGCAAGATGTACTTTGGTGATGGAAGTGAAGTTTCTGGAGATGGTGTGGTTTCAACTTCTTTGGTTTCTAAAGATGACAAAACATTTTATTTTGTAACATTGGAAGGAATCAGCGTTGGAAGTAACAAGTTAATTCCTTATTATAATTCTACTGGAGCAATTTCTAAAGGTAACATGTTTATCGACTCAGGGGTGCCACCAACTCTTTTACCTAAAATTTTTTACAATCTTTTGGAACAACAAGTAAGAGATGCAATTAAACTAACACCGTATCAAGATCCAAAATTGGGATCACAACTTTGCTACAAAACCAAATCAATGGCTGGTATTGCACCCACATTAACAGCACATTTTGAGGGTGGTGCCAAGGTACCATTAATTGTTACAAGCACTTTTATTTCCCCACCAATTGAAGGAGTTTTTTGCTTTGCCATGCAGCCCATAGAAGGTGATGTTGGTATTTTTGGTAACTTTGCTCAATCAAATATCTTCATTGGCTATGACCTAGATAGTCATATTGTATCTTTTAAGCCAACTGATTGTACCAAACAGTAGGATGGTTTATCGATTTGGTGTTAAATTAACAATAAAACTTCTCCAATATGTTGATTTAATAATAAGCTGCTTTTTTTTTTTTGAAGTATTTACAATATCAATTTTCTTTATTTATTTTTGAGAACTCTTTGTAATGTTTCTTTTGAAGAATATAGAAGGACAAGAAATGTTAATGTTTCGTTTAAGACTTTGAGCTCAATCCAGTATCGAGTTGAGCTGTGTAAAGTTTTTCATAATTTTGTCATATAATAGCAATGTTTGAATAATAAGATTAAATTACATTTACATTATTATCTAATAATTATAATTTATAATTTATAAAATAGAAAATTATTAAAATTACCAACGAAATGAGGAATAACATCTTGCCATAGGGATGATCTTTCCGCTCGCAAATCTATAAATCCGTTGGAACTCACCCGATAAGGATAGGGTTTGGTAATACGAATTAAAACCTATTGTGAGTTTCGTGTAGGTTTGATAATTACCAATACCCAACGGATATCCGTTGCGGATATCCTCCAAATCTGCACATATTTTTTTTTTTCAATTTTTAAAAATTGTTATCAAAATATTGAAACAAATCCAATCTGACTAGTTATAGCTTTACTTTTTATCTTTTAAATTGAATATCAAATAAAGAAAACAAATAATGCTGTCATGATTTAATTTTATGTGAAGCAGTTTAATGGACTCAGATTTCAATAACCTAATTTTATTTTCTTCTTCACTGATTCAAATGATACAATTATTGATCAAATGCAGTTTAATTGATAGTGGCACAAAATATCACTGCATTTTCATACTATTTACAATGAACAAAAGAGAAAATGAGGAATCAGTAGACTAAATAATGGTTGAACAATTGATTCCTACAACATAACTTACATCGGATGTACAGGACCAGCAAATTCAACACACAGTTTATTTCCTCTAGACAAGGTGGAATATCAACCATGGCAAAAGTAGCAGCAGCACAACCTAGTAATTTAGAGACTTCTCACGTGACTATGATGTTTTTTTTTTTTAAAAAAAAAAAAAAAAATTAAAGAAATATCTGTCTTTTCCATATATATAGGGTTGTGCAACGGTTCTGGTTCTACCTATAGAACCGTAAAAAACCGGACCGATTTTCTAATTCCGGAATCAGATTCGGTTCCTTTTGGGTTCGTTCCAGTTCAATAATTAAGGAACTGATTTTTTTTAGTCCGGTTTCGGTTCTAGTGTGGTGGGAAGCAGAACCAAATTTTGGAACCGGTTTCCAAATTACAAAATTAATTTTTTTTGTTAAATTTTTTTTTTTTTTAAAAAAAAAAAATCCAAGTCTCTTACTTAAATAATGCACTTTCACCCGACCCAAATCTCAAATTAAACGTATCCTCTAGGATTTGAACGTATGACATTTTGCTTTCTTCAAAGATCACTACAAAATCAATATGTTTATGATATTGATCATTCAAGTATTAGACAAATAAAAATATTGCATTAAATATATCGTTGCTACAAGTTTGAGAAATAGTCATTACTTAATATCAATGATCAATTATTGTATTCTTTTTTTAACAATGAAATAAAGAATATATTAAAATAATGGAAAATTGGGTAATCCGGAATCAGACCGGAACCAATTAGGAACTGAAAAATAGAGTTTCCCATTTAATTGGGTAAGTTCCGGTTCTAAAATATTAGGAACCGATTTGTTGAGTGGAACTGGAACCGAAACCGATTTTGCTCAACCCTACTTATATATTGCACCCTCGCCCCATTCTAAAATCTAAATTAAATGTATCTCTTATGACTTGAACCTGTAACACCCCACCTGAGGCAGGATGCTACCAATATGAGACAGGAATAACCAATCTCACTGAGCCTCAATTTTAACGAAAAACGGACATGACGCACCTTAAATTTTGGACAACCTAGAACAAATTCTAGCACTAAGGCGACCTGTAAAAAATATCAGATGAGCAAAAAGGACCTTCGGTCCAATCCTAAGATAGAACAATTCTCAATATCAATATTCCAGGGCTCCGTGCCCACAATCACACATACAAATTAAAACTTTTATTTACAAACATACATATACCAATGCACATTTCATGATACATGACCGGCGTAAACACACAGTATAACGCAAGCGCACGTATCGTTCAAGTAGTATAAAAATATCGATCCCACGAGGACTTAATTCCTACTATTGTTATTAATTATTGAATCTATTTATTTACAGGTATCTAATTAAGAGAGAAGAGAATGATTGCATGATTGATTTGGTTGATTGTGGATTTGCAAAATAAATAAATAAATAAAAAGACAAAAGAAAATACTAAGGAAAATAACAAAAGACACAAAGATTTAAGGTTGTGATTTCTTTTAATATCATTTTAAAGATGAAGTGGTTATCTTAAAGTTGGGTAATATATTGATTTATTAACCTGGAACACTAAATTATGTGTAAGCCTCTGTCGATGGTCAGACACAAATACCCAGTTTAACCCATTTGAACCATATGTCTATGTCAACCAAATTATCTGGATTCATTAAGTTTAAGTTCCAATTATGGCTACCCCCGCCCGACAGGTATATTCCTATCCTGTAAGGAAATCTATTAAAGGGTTATCTATCCTCAAGGAAGATCGTGGGCTATTAAGTCTAAGGCTGAAACCTAAAATCCCTATGTCTAGTTCATTTTAGATTTACCAGATCAATCTTATTGGTGATCAGACAACAAGAAGCATTACATTAAAATAAATTTGCGTAAAGTAAAAGCTGAAAATAAATTACATTAAAATAAATTTGCTAAGGTAAAAGGAATTACTTCTACTATTTACTATTTAGATTCCTCCCTTAATATAATATATTAACTTCAAATTAAGTTTAACCAGCCATAAAGGCGGAACCAAAATAACCAGCCATAAAGGCGGAACCAAAATAACCAGCCATAAAGGCGGAATTAATATTTAATTACCAATCGACCAATCTGGCGGTATCCTTTTTAAGTCAAATTTTAATTAGTGAATATATTATTTTTAAGGGAGATTAATCTAAATAGTATCAGTAAAAGAATTACCTTTCACCCTAGCTGGGGAAGTTACCTTCTAATGGTGAATAGTAAAAACTGTAAAAAGTAAAAAGGAAAAATTAAATTACTATTATTACAAAACATAATTAAAATTATTTACAAAACTAAAAACTAAAAACTAAAAATAAAAATAAAAACTAAAAAACTAAAGACTTTAGAGAGAGAAACTCTCTCTTTAGAAAGAATTGAAGAGAGAGGAAGGTACAAAAAATTCTGAAATCTCGAGCTCAATTTATAGGCGCGGATAGGGGTCCAGCGTCGCGACGCTAAAGGGTTCAGCGTCGCGCCACCAGCTACAGTGACACGTGTCACTTGTTGATTCACCGGCTCAGATTCTTATCTGATGACGTGGCACTATTCATGACGTCATTGCTTACGTCATGCTGACTTGTGGAGGGCGATTGTCGGCATCGTTAGATTGCGACACGTGTCACGGCGTGATTGGCTGATGATGACGTGGCATGTTGACTCGGTTGACCAGCTGACGTGGATGATGATGTGGCATGTCGCGTGGCAAGGTTGACTCGTTGACCGATGACGTGGCTGATGACATAGGATGACACATGGCACACGTGGTAATTGTGAGTGTCGGCACCGTAGGATGATGACACGTGGCACGGCGCACGTTAGCAGATCGGCTTTGATGGTGACACGTGGCACGGCGCATTTTAGCAAAGTCAAACTTCTCAAATTCTGACCCGTTGACCCGGCGCACGTTAGCAGACTCCGGTGCACGTTAGACGTTGCGACGCTAAAGGCTTGGGCGTCGTGACGCGTGAAATGACCAAAATGCCCTTTTTTGCCAATTTTCACAGTTTTGCTCCAATCACCTCCAGAATGTCCTGAAACTTATTTATCTACAAAATAACACAAAACACATCAAAATATTCACAAGACTCAAGAAACTATACAAAATATTATGATAAATGAGTGGGAAATAGTGATATAAATACCACTCATCACACCCCCAAACCTAACATTTTGCTAGTCCTCGAGCAAAACATAGAATAAAATAACATGAAAATAAATTTAACTAAGCCACTTTCGTAGGGATCACGGTTGCATTTAGCGTATGCAACAAGCCTTTAAACCCCTAGGTGTCCCTAGTGGACGAGTTGTAGTCTCGTGAGGGTTTACAGCAATGATACCCACAAACATTTTACAAAAGTAAAAAGTTAGTTAAAACTAATGCACACAAAAGCAAAAAGACAAGAGAAAATAGAATAAAGAAGTTAGTGACTAATCAGGTGAAACTTCTACTCCAAGTTACTAGTTGTTTTGTTTCTTTCTAAATTACCGAATAAGTAAATTCTCCGATTATTTTTACCATTCTCCATATACACAGCCAACATAATATTAATCAACTCATTTTTGCCCACAATAGTCATAAGTGCAGTTGATAAGAGAGTAATATTTTTGTCCTAAAGTTCTATCAGATTTCACACCTTTTTGTAGCAATGGAATAATTTTTCTGATTTTTCTGATTTTTTCTTTGATTTTTCTCTATTTTTTATTTATATACAATACCTTTCGTCTATGTAGCGAGCTTTAGGTCGGTGGCTCCCAAACCAGTTGGCTTTAGGGCACCAGGTGTTAAAACACCCTTAAAGACTTAATTACTCAGACTTCATATATATATATTTTTGCAGCATCTTTGATCCATGTAGCGAGCTTTGGGCCAGTGACTCCCAAACCAGTTGGTTTTAGGGCACTAGGTGTTAAAACACCCTTACAGACTTAAAAACTCGGATCTCTGACGTTTTTTTTTTTTTTTTTTTACTCCATCACTTTTTGAGATGCTTCCTCCAATTAAACTAGAGAACTGAATATTACAAACTTTTCAATTTTAGCTCATGTCCGTATGTTACTATGCATGTTGATAATACCTGCCAACTGAGCATATGAAGATCCATTTTAGTCAGTGTTAAGGAGATTTTACAAATTAAATAATTCAAAAGGAAACAAACAAAAATTAACTTGTTTCGAAATAGGTTTGAGATACGTCTCAGGAGTGGAAACTTCTTACTCGGCTATCTCTTACCAATTCCACTTTTTTAATCAAAACAAAAAACACAAAATATTTTGTAATTTTTGAAAATTTTTCAATTTTTTTGTATTTTTCGAAAAATTTTGGACTAAAAATAAAAATAACACACAAACTAAAAACAAGGTATTGATCAACTAATTCCCTCCCCCAAACCTAAATGAGACATTATCCCCAATGTCTTAAACAGTAAAAGAAGAGTTTAGACGATAATACCTGGTTAGCTGAAATTTTACAGGAAAAATTACCGATTAAGATTTATGCCCAAATACGGTTCTTACCACGATCGCTATTTGGCCATTTTTTTTTTGGCAAAACCATGTCTTGCGACGGATAAATCCATAGGGACGCGTCTCGAGAGCTGACTCCTTACTCGGCCGTCTCTTCTGGATTGTCTTTACATCCTCGTGATTTTGTCAAATGTTTATTTTGAAAATCCCGCTTGCACTGGCTTGCTTTGTCCTGAAAAATTCCGTTTTTATTTTTCCTGCAAAACTAACACACAAAATTAAAAAGTTCACACAAAAAATGAAAACAAATTACAACAAATTGCATGGGTTTCCTCCCTGCTAGCGCTAAATTTTTCGTCTTCAGCCAGACGTGACTGAAATTCCTATGTTAAGGAGGTTTCAATGTCGTTTTGGATGTCCGATTAAAGACAATCCCGTGAGCATTGCTTTTGAAGGGTCTCTTCCAACGGTATAGTGGCAAAAATAGTTTTGTCTCATTCAGTGCTCGTGCTACCTTTTTAATCTTTGTTACTCCAGTGGTTCCTGAAAAGAAAGAAAGAAAATCAGGAGGTCTCGTATGATGTTTGACTTGGAATGGAAATTCCATTCTGTCAAGCTTCTGGTTGATATCTTTGATTTGTACTCCCCAAAACAGCGATGTTTCTCCTGAATGCTCTGGATCTTTATTAAGTTCTGTCATTTGCTCCTCAATTTGCTCTGCTTCATGCTCCACCTGAGGATGAAAAGATGAGTCAGACATTAGGTCTTCATCCTCTGATTCGGGTGAATTGATTGGCTCAGGTAGATCTTCTTCAAACATGTGTGCAATGCAATCTCCAAGATCTTCGTTTTGAGGATACAGAATTTCATCCTCAATTTTTGATGCAGTTGGTACAAATATTTCAGCTTCATCATCGTCAGAATCTGAATAATAGAAATCAAATCGAGACTTTGCCGGTTCGGGCTCCTGAACTGATACCTCCTCTGGTTGTTGATACTGCTCAGCCTCCTCCTCTGTTGAAGTGTCATTGTGAAATGATTGGTACTCGAAGGCTTCATCAGTGTCATCTGAAACTGGTTCTTGAAGTATGTAGTTCTGGTTTCTATGGATTGTCTCATTTGATCTGTCATTCTCTGTATGGATTCTGCGTTACTCTGAATTTGTGCATCAAATCGAGCTGCATGTTCTTTGAACATGTGAATCAATTGATCTTCCTCGGATGGTTCTGGTTCTTGATGAAGATCAAAGATAGATGGTGGATAAGATGGAAGATGTGGTTCTGTGAAATATGTTGGTTCTTCGTACCATGAATGATTCTGATAGTTCTGCCACCCTGAATTGTAGTTGTACTCGCAATAATCACTTGGGTGGTTACCATTACATATGTCACATCTCCACATTGCGTTCTGTTGAGAAAATGTAGTATTGTTTGGTTCTGGCATCCAGTGATAGTCGTTGGGCTGTACAACAGGCCTCAGAAAACCGGACTGTTGCTCCCAGATGTGGGGTGTATCTTCTTGTAAAGCTCTTGATCTTTCAATCTCCCAATAATGTTCCATTTTTCAACCACCTGAAAACAAAAGAAAGAAATAAAAATTACAGATAAATTAAATTAGATATAAGTAAATTAGATAGCTTCAAAATTAACAACTCAAGAAAAATAAGTCCCCGGCAACGGCGCCAAAAACTTGACCGGCGTAAACACACACGTATAACGCAAGCGCACGTATCGTTCAAGTAGTATAAAAATATCGATCCCACGAGGACTTAATTCCTATTGTTGTTATTAATTATTGAATCTATTTATTTACAGGTATCTAATTAAGAGAGAAGAGAATGATTGCATGATTGATTTGGTTGATTGTGGATTTGCAAAATAAATAAATAAATAAAAAGACAAAAGAAAATACTAAGGAAAATAACAAAAGACACAAGGATTTAAGGTTGTGATTTCTTTTAATACCATTTTAAAGATGAAGTGGTTATCTTAAAGTTGGGTAATATATTGATTTATTAACCTGGAACACTAAATTATGTGTAAGCCTCTATCGATGGTCAGACACAAATACCCAGTTTAACCCAATTGAACCATATGTCTATGTCAACCAAATTATCTGGATTCATTAAGTTTAAGTTCCAATTATGGCTACCCCCGCCCGACAGGTATATTCCTATCCTGTAAGGAAATCTATTAAAGGGTTATCTATCCTCAAGGAAGATCGTGGGCTATTAAGTCTAAGGCTGAAACCTAAAATCCCTATGTCTAGTTCATTTTAGATTTACCAGATCAATCTTATTGGTGATCAGACAACAAGAAGCATTAAGATTAAGACTCAATAAATAAATCTTTATAATACCCAAATTATAAAATAACCCATTATAAACCCGTGATATTGAAAGTCATCACAACCCCAGATAACTAACACATAACTAGGGCTAGTAAAAACTTAAAAATAAAAGACATAAAGTAAAAACTGAAAAGTAAATGCGTAAAGTAAAAGCTGAAAATAAATTACATTAAAATAAATTTGCTAAGGTAAAAGGAATTACTTCTACTATTTACTATTTAGATTCTCCCTTAATATAATATATTAACTTCAAATTAAGTTTAACTAGCCATAAAGGCGGAACCAAAATAACCAGCCATAAAGGCGGAACCAAAATAACCAGCCATAAAGGCGGAATTAATATTTAATTACCAACCGACCAATCTGGCGGTATCCTTTTTAAGTCAAATTTTAATTAGTGAATATATTATTTTTAAGGGAGATTGATCTAAATAGTAACAGTAAAAAAATTACCTTTCACCCTAGCTGGGGAAGTTACCTTCTAATGGTGAATAGTAAAAACTGTAAAAAGTAAAAAGGAAAAATTAAATTACTATTATTACAAAACGTAATTAAAATTATTTACAAAACTAAAAACTAAAAATAAAAAAAAAACTAAAAACTAAAAATAAAAAAAAAACTAAAAACTAAAGACTCTAGAGAGAGAAACTCTCTCTTTAGAAAGAATTGAAGAGAGAGGAAGGTACAAAAAATTCTGAAATCTCGAGCTCAATTTATAGGCGCGGATAGGGGTCCAGCGTCGCGACGCTAAAGGGTTCAGCGTCGCGACACCAGCTACAGTGACACGTGTCACTTGCTGATTCACCGGCTCAGATTCTTATCCGATGACGTGGAACTGTTCATGACGTCATTGCTTACGTCATGCTAACTTGTGGAGGGCGATTGTCGGCAGCGTTAGATTGCGACACGTGTCACGGCGTGATTGGCTGATGATGACGTGGCATGTTGACTCGGTTGACCAGCTGACGTGGATGATGATGTGGCATGTCGCGTGGCAAGGTTGACTCGTTGACCGATGACGTGGCTGATGACATAGGATGACACGTGGCACACGTGGCAATTTTGAGTGTCGGCACCGTAGGATGATGACACGTGGCACGGCGCACGTTAGCAGATCGGCTCTGATGGTGACACGTGGCACGGTGCATTTTAGCAAAGTCAAACTTCTCAAATTCTGACCCGTTGACCCGACGCACGTTAGCAGACTCCGGTGCACGTTAGACATCGCGACGCTAAAGGCTTGGGCGTCGCGACGCGTGAAATGACCAAAATGCCCTTTTTTTTGCCAATTTTCACAGTTTTGCTCCAAATCACCTCCAGAATGTCCTGAAACTTTATTTATCTACAAAATAACACAAAACACATCAAAATATTCACAAGACTCAAGAAACTATACAAAATATTAGGATAAATGAGTGGGAAATAGTGATATAAATACCACTCATCAATACAAAACGTAAACAACATAATTCCTAAACTCTTATGACATCCCCAAGACTCTAGAGAGGGTGACTGCAGCATAGATGACTCATCGTCTCTTGTAACATCTATCTCTCGGAGATGCTACCGGCGGGGAATATGTCGTCCTATCCCCTCGAGCCTCCGACTTCTTATTGTGATCCTTACTATAACTCTAACTCAAATGTAAACTCATACGTGAGACCATTGCCCAAAACAACAACAACAACAATGTACTTTAATACTGATAATTGTATACTCAAATATACTTCTCTTATACAACTCTTATTTGTGATATTTTAACCTTTTACACACATAATCTCTATTATGCAATGTACATGATACGTGACTCGACTTGACTCTGACTGAGTTGTGTCTCTGACTTGACCCGGTGGACTCAAACCCTCTCGTGACTACCATCAATATCCTTTCTCTCAAGCTCGTCCTTCGGGTATACCTGCAAAACAAAAACACTAGGAGTGGATGGGTTAGATCGTTTGAACGACCTAGTGAGTTGACATTTTAAAACGAAAACTAAAATACTTTGTGAAAAACTCATGGTTCTAAAATCAAAATCATATTTTCCGAAACCTCTTTCTTATCTGGAAACACATCTGTTTCTGAAAATCTTTTATGAAAATCTTTTCTATCTGTAAAATTCTGAACTTTTCTGGAAAACTAATTTCTTCTAAAACTCTTTCATGAAACTGTATCTTTGCTGAAAATCTGTTTCTGGAAATTCGTTTCTGAAAATTTATTTATGAGAAATCTGTATTTGAAAGATTTTTATATGAATATCTGGCGCATGGGAGCGCTAAGTCTCGTTGTCCCCCATACGTAAAATCTGGTACTTGGGGGCGTCCCCCCGTACGCATATATCTGGTTGTCTTGGGGCATTACATCTCGTCATCCCCTAAGCCACAAATCTAGAGCCGGGGTGCGGATCAATGCACACTTTTGACTCTGAATCTGAGATTTTGGGGAATCTGTCATCCTTAGTCCTGAACTGCGTGTGCACACGATATTTGTATCCATCAATTCCATATCTGTGTCAAGTTACATACTGAGGTGGGTTTTTCCCCCATGCCTCCAAAAATCATAAAACTCATGCTTTTAATCTCAAAACATTTCTCATTCAAAACGTAATTGAAAGTAAATTTGGCTAACGTCCTAAGTGCTCAAAAGTAAGTCTTAATTCAAAACAAATCAGTAAATATTAGTTTGAGAAAAGGGTCCACTCACAGATTTGGAATCTGGCTGGTATTACTTTGCTGAAAGAAATTCAGGTTCCTGTGATGATCTATAAGTGATCAACTTAATTAGAATACAAGTCATGAATTATTATTGTAACATGACATAATGCGTGTATATGAGCTAATACGGAGCCCCTAGGGTGGCCTTTAACATCCTAAGTTGCAATAGAAATGAAATGAATCTGTTTCTATTACGCATCGTGATATCGGGTCAGGAGCGTCGCGATGTTCATACTAGCAGACTCAGGTAAAGAGCATTTCATGTTCTGCATCGTTGCGCCAGGTGCTGAGCATCGCGACTTCCACATGACAGACCCGAGGCTTCCTCACCACCAACGCCAAGTCTTCCACATGACCGACTCGAGTCTTCCAGACCACCGATCCGAGTCTTCCACACCACCGACCCGAGTGTTCCTCACCTCTGACACAAGTCTTCCATATAACTGACCCGATTTCAATGTTACCGATTCGAGTTCAATAAAACCTCAGAATCATTATAATTTCTGAAATCAATACGATCGACCCGAGGCAGAGAGCTTTTTTCATGTCCAGCGTGACTCCACATGCACTGATCCGAGGCAGAGAGCCTCCCCTTGTTACGTGTCGGGACACTAGCCTATTGGCGTCGCGACGCTCGCCTAATTTCCGGGCCCAACGCAAAAATATTTCTCATTCAAAACATTTCTCAAAACAATCACCAACATTATCATCCAAACTGCAATTCAACTTAACTTAAACTCATTCTATATTATCAATCAAACACAACATAAACATCAACTTCACTCATTTATCCTCATTCAGTCAACCCCATCTAAAATAGGAAACTTGGGCATCAAAACAACCTTGATTAATCCATGTGTATAAGATCATACAATGCATGAATATGCTTACTAATCACTACATAAAGATAAAATGTAAAAGTGAGGAACTAGGGGTTCATGAATGACGATTTGGGGCTTTATTTTCCTTGCGCAAAACTGAAAATCGAGAAGATAGAAAGATAAGGGAAGCTTACCATGCTTGGAAATGTGCTTGGAATCGTCACTTGTTGCATCTAAATTAGCTTGAGGAAGATGAGAAAATTTGGAGAATCCTCTATAGATTGCTCACGTTTTTGGCTTTAGAGGGTCATGAATGAATAGTCTCCTATTTATAGGGAAAGGCTGATTTATTTTGTTATGAAATGAGTGGCTAGGGTCGTACCACATCACCTAATTCTAGCTCATTCTCGAATTTCACTGTAGCAACCACAGAAACTATGATTTTTAACCTATTTCTGCTTCGATTTTGGAAAAATGTCTCACATAAAAGTTGTAGATCTCGGTCTTGGATTTCTGAAAATATAAAGTTCATGAAAATCGGAGATCGTATGAGAAAGTTAGGGCATAAAACTTAATGATTGTCCGGAATAGAATATAAACTAAATTTCGTATCAGAATTGTGATGAATTTTCTGAATGTCCCAAAAGTCATTTCATGAGCAGTACATGCTTGAACATGATTTAAATCATGTATTATATCATCCATAACTTAGTAGTCATCGGGATTAACTGGGTGTTATAAATTCCCCCTCCCCCAAATAAGATTCGTCCTCGAATCCCTTCTGATGTTGAACTTCTTAGGTTCGTCTTGGTTTGAGGACATCTGGTCTCTGCTGCTGTTATCCTCCTTACTTTTTTCCTACTATTCTGCTAAAGAACTCAGTACTATGACTTCTGGGAATCTCTTATTATGGTATAGCACATTCAATTGTTATCTTAACACCAGATTTATGTACAATACCTCTTGTCATGCTTGCACATGCTACTCCAAAGTTCGTGGACTCTAGTGACTAATTTTTTGAATTCTTGACTGAGAGATAATTCCTCGTTCTGATTCCATAAACTTCTACTGAGCACTCTACACTTACCATCATGCTACAACTGTCTTCATGCATCAAAGAAACCTCATTTCTAGACCTATAGTTTTGCTCAATAACTTATTTAACCTTAATACATATATCTTCGGGTCCTTCTTAGCTGGTACCTTCAAGTCTCCAAAAATACTAGTGTTCTCTATGATTAGGCTTTTCATATCCTTCTTCGATTCGGAGTATAAATGTATCAGGGAATACTCTTACTAGGTATCACCTTAGCGCCTCATACTCAAGCTTGTTTTGGCATTCATTCTTATAACTTAACTTTGTAACTCTCTATTTTCTTCTTACTAATCTCCAACTACTTATCGGTTTCGTTCTTCAAGATCTCCTATCTCTTTCTATCTGTGGGGCTTAAGACCTCATGGTTCATGGTCAAATTCTCCATGTAATTCTAACTTACTATTGTTGTTTGTCGATGTTTCTTATATTCAGCGATGCTAGTAATTCGATTATGGCTAATTTTCATACTCTTCTCGTACCTTTAAAATCGTTGCTAATATGAATTTTAGTTAACTATTTCCACACTGACTTGTTTTCCTTGTCTATTTGTACTCTAGGGGGTTCTACTCAGCCATTCCCATAGTTTCATTTTGTCGGGTGTTGTCCTTGTCTCAACAATATCCGTATACTTAGTTTCCTTGGACGCCTCTATATTATACCTCAATAAATCTATTTCAGGTCGTACTTTCCCTTGTTTCTTAGCTAGGTTTATTGCGTGGGAAGCCTATGAGTTACACTCATTATTTTATTTTTATTTCCCATATAATAGAATTCCAGTCTTATTCCAATACTGAGAAACTTTACTGTTACACACTTCTGTCATAACTTATCTAGTATTCTTTCCTATTGTCATCTTATCTCGGCAATTCCACATCCAAATATTTTACTTGATGTCATTTTTATCTTCTTTCCTGCTCTATTTTATACTTGGAACTTATGTGGTCTATGTCTCTGTTGTCTAATAAGGTTTGTGAGGGTGGGGATTGGTTCTGAAGTCTTCCCCGGTTATGGTGATCTCACTAACTAATCATGTTGTAGTTACACGTACTGCTCATCTATAAGCCTAGAACTCCCGTGTTTACAAATCTGGTGTTGGCTCCTACACTAAGGTACTTCTGCTAGGTACTATCTGAATTTCCTTCTTCGACTTTACTCCTGATTCGTTTCCGACTATAGGTCTTACTACCTCTTACTGAGAACCTCCTTAAAGGTGATGCTCTTTCAAACTCCTACCACTCATTCTTTGTTATTCCTCCCTTCGAATTTTTTGCTTTGTTACTTAGATCTTCGATTTATCTCAGTTCCTTAAATCTTTTAATCCACTTCTTTTCTAGAACTCCATATTCTTCGACATGTTAGGGTACCACCATTAATACTTTTGGTTTGGGTGCTACTCTCTTACTAGCTCTTCCATTGTAGTATAAGAATGGACCTCTATAATTCGTATCTCTAGGTCTTGGGGGTCATTTTCTGCGTTTCTTACTCTGGCTTCTTCCTCATTTGAACCTTTACTTTCTCGAAGGTTGTTCGTTCTACGATAAGGCGGTTTATTTCTTTTAGATCTGGCTAGACATACCTCGAATTAAATTCACTTTATCTCGTACAAGATATTACTATCTTATGATTCTTATATAGGTTTAACTGAACTTCTTGGCTCAACTATCTCGCTATTTCTTGATTTATCTGTCCCGTAGGTATTATTTTTTACTTGTCCAAATCCTTATTGGACTCTAAGTTGACGGGTGAAGACATGTTTCCTATGTCTGGTTTCATGTCTATGTTCTTACTAGAGTAAGGCTACTGGAAAGAAAATTTCCCACATGTTATGTTGGAATTTGTATCAACTCTTTGTACCTTAGGGTTCCAAAACCTTTATCAACCATTCTAAATTCTCCATTTACGTTAATGTCTCAAGCCACATTATCCATTGTTACTATATACACTGAACTTCCTTATTACTTCATGTAGCCTTTTTTATTATTTATTTCCATAACCTATCCCTCAATTCCATATTGTGCTTCCAAGGCTAGTGGTGGCTTACTCTCATTTGCTACTTTTTAGATCTTTGCTCTCTGTTCTTGCTATCAGTTACAGCTATGCCATTTAATCTTACTGTCTGTACTGATACTTTTACTAACTTCTGAATATCTCTAATCTCATGGTTATGTCCCTTTAAAGTCACACGGATTTCCACTGGCCTTGGTCTGATCTAAGGGTTCTCACTGGTACTGCGACTTTGCCCATCTTGACTTGTATCAGGTTCTTTCTTTTCTAACTTAAAAAACTTCCTGGATCATTTCTGAGTGGTCAACTTCTTCGTATTTTCCATTTCTATCTTAGGATATAGTATTATGTATACTGATCTTTCGTACGATGATCTTCATCTATGCTGGCAAAGGATAAGGTGAGCATTCATATCTCACAGATGTCAATGTCCTTGTTCTGGTATTTTTTGTCATGACAGATTCTATTACTCATGTAAGATAGGTATGAGATAAACTTCATCAGGATAGATTCCTTAACTGGTATCAGTGAGAGGTTCAAAATCTAAGTAACTTAGGGTCGTATCTATCTCGGGTTTCTTAGCTGAGGCAATTAATCATCTTTCCTTACTGAAACATCTTCATTTCGGGAAATGCTACGGGCAGGGAATAAGCTGTACTAATCAACGAGCCTTTGACTTCTGACATCTGCTATTCTTATCTCATGTATGGACTCATGCATGGGACTATGCCCAACTCTATCTTATAAATGTTTATCTTTTTCTGAATTGAATACTCAAATTCACTATATATCATAACTTTAGTATTAAAACATCTATAACTCTTTATATACATATATTATATTAGGCATATTACATGTTACACAACATTCTCTGACACTGTCTGAAATGAACTTTGACTCGACCTGGTGGACCAAGACCC